>JAOQMR010079125.1:0-15911 GCA_027563865.1 Erythroxylum pelleterianum | reverse complement strand
TCCCGTGGGCCTGGATCGCATGGGGTCATCCCATGGGTCCATGGATCGCAGGGGGTCATCCTCTGGGTCCAACATCCTTTCTTTGTTTATCTTATTTTTCTCTCTCTTTGTGCCTTCCATATCTATAATGTCTTTGTGTTAGTGAACAAATGAAACAGTGAATGAAAGATGATTTCTTTTCAGCCACCACCCCTTTGCCTTTTATCCTTCCTCTTCTTTTTATAACCCAACTCTAGGTTCAGGTTTGTAGGGTTATTATGCCGTCAACCTACACATGCCAAACTCAAAGTTAGTGTCCAGGAATTTGCACGAGGAGATTAGTTAAGTTATCCCTTTTTAATTTCATTTCTCTTTTCATGCAAAATTTACATGACTTTCCCTTTAATCTATATGCAAAATTCATAAAATAATCAAATTAATATTTATGCAATATTCACACCATTTCCACTCACTTTATCTCACATTTGGCTTAAAACACAAAGATTGTAACCAAAATAAAGATATGAAGGAAATTAAAAGCAATAGAAACTAGACACAACAATTCCCCTCAAACTTAAACTATGCTTTCCTCAAGCATTATAAAGAACACTAGACTATAAAAGAACAAACAATATAAACAACAATTTTCCCAAATAATATTCAACGATATCAATTATCATTCAATAAACACAATCTAAGAACTTGAAACTTACAATACTCCATAAACAAGCTATTCGTCGCATATTTAGCTAAAATCAACAAGCACTTCAATTCAAAGAACCATCAACAAGTGTGATAGAGACTCACTTCACTCTTCATCCTCTCAAGTATTCAAAGGTGGTAAACATTCACTCATTGTTCATTTCATATAAGGTATCTACCATAAGCTTGCTTACTAATCCAATCTCTAACACTCATATCAAACACAAACATCAATCTGAAGGTCTTTATTTTAGTTATAATTAGATCATGCTAAGAGTAGGAGAAGGGAAAATTGTAGTTTAAAACCACAAAGCTAATTTGGCATTCAAAACAATTCAGAAAAATGAAAAATAAAACACTTAATTCTTTCCTCTCATGTAATAAAGTTAGTACTCCCCATTTTTACGTGTCCCCTCTTCTTTCATTTTCTAATTGTCTTCTCTTTCCTTTAGGTCTTTTCAATTCATTTTTTTAATTTTTTCTTTTCTTTTTCTTTTCTCTTTTTTTAAAAATTTATTTATTCATTTAAAAAAGGAAATTAAGAGAAGAAAAATATAGAGGAGAGAAAATTACTACAACCATACCCATCTCTAACTCAGAAGCCAACTATAAGTTATGATTCCGCCACACTTTATACGTTTTCAACCCGATTATACGTTTTCAAATGCTCAACTTTCCTTTATGCTAAGTTTAATGAAGCGGATGAACAATCAAGGTCAAGACTCACATTTTGGGTTTAAAGAAAGAAATGGATTCATTTAAGCTCAAAGGGGGCTCTTCAAGGGTGACATTATGGTGGCTTTTTAAGCTAATAGGGCAAATCCTAATTACCTTCATCACTTCAACGTTTACATAAGATTATGTGATCTTAAATAGTATTTGCAAGCAGGTTCTAGAGTTCCTTAATCATGAAAGAACACTTTAAAAAAATACTCAAAATTGGTGTTTAATAATTCAAAAAGGCTCAAATTCTTACCAAATAAAAAGTGTCATTCATCTATCACAACAAGCTAATGTCCTTTTACCTGAAATCTAAGTTAATCAATCTAAGCTTGCAAGTATACTCATTCACTCATATTATGCATTTCTAATTTTGATTGGGTTCATTTAATGATCATGCATCTCTAAATAATAAATGGGAAAACAAACACACAATACATAATTAATAATCCCCTTAGACTTAAAATTCACATTATTCCTATTGTAACCCACAAAATTAAAAGAGCGGTCTAGGATAAAAGAAACAAATTAACATGAACGAAGACAAACATTAAAGAATAAAAGAAATTAAACAGCGTGCAGTACGAACAATAAAAAAAGGAGAAGGAATACGATTCCAAAGTGTGGTGGTAGCTATGTTGATGTGGTGTGAAGCATGGAAATAAGCATGGCATCCAAAATTGAGGAGTAAAGACTGATGTGAGGAAGAAAAACATAAGAGATTGAAAAGAAAGCCTATGCAAACAAAGCAAATAGATTGAGTCGAGTTTCACTAAAAGAAATAACAAACAACTAAATTGAAAGATAAAATAGAATGACATAGGTTGCCTCACATTTAGCACTTCTTTAATGTCTTTTCACTAGACACCTGATTGAGCCCAAGTTTATTATCTAAATTGGCAACACTTTTATGGCCTTTACTATGCTTTTTGACTCCTAATTCTTGATTTTGTGATTCATTTAATCCTTTAGTGTGCATTTTTATTTTATGCAATTTGATAGTAAAAATTGTCACAATTGCTATTAATTGCATTCCTTGATTTTTCTAAGAACAATTGATACTACAAATTGCTATTTTGATTGTAGGAACCTCAAGGAGAAGGGAGTCAATGTGTTGAATCAAAGTCAACAGGAGAACAAACCTTTCAAGAAAAGTTCGCCGCGGCGAGCCCATCTGTCGTCGCGGTGAAGAGCGAGGAATCTAGCCTAGCCTTTCGGGAAAAGTTCGTCGTATCGAAGATTAATTCTTTCGTTGTGGCGAAGAATCCAAAAAATGCATAAAACCTTTCGGGAAAAGTACGCCACGGCGAAAAGTCGAAAAACCCGAACATATTTGGAAAAATCTCTCACTATTCTGATCCAACCCTCAATCAAACATTTAAAAACATGCCAAATTAGCTTATGAAAAACACTTTTGGAGAAGAGAGAGCTGACACTCCATCATACACTCCTTCGGCTTTCATCCTTCAACCATTTTAATGCTTCATTATTACTGTTATCAATTTGTTGTTGCTGCCATGGATGCTAAAGGTGTGTCTACAGTTTTGAGTGCTCCTGGAGTGATGCTTGGCTAGGCACAATTTCCTTTTGAAGATGTAGTGATAGCTTGAGTTCATAGACTTTAAAAGGGGAATAGTCCATTAGTGTTTAACTACATTTTGATGAATTCTTGAGTTAGGATTTATGCTTTGTAATTGGATTTTCTTGATTAGAGTTTAATCAAGTTTTGAACTATGCATTGTGTTATGGATTGGTTGATGTAGAACATTGAGCTTTAATATATGAAGTTTCATATATGTCTTTTTGGCGATTGTGTTAATCCTATTTTATCTGCCTAGTTGTGTTTGATATGGAGATTATACTTGATCTAATTTGACCACTTGCTTTAACTTGTCCATTACACACACTAAGATGCATTCAACAAGGTTTTAAGAAATGGAGTTCATTAACTAAAACCTTGGACTTAAAGAGTTCTTTAAGGTTTATCATTTAAAAACTTAGTGAATTTCACTCCCGAAAGATTTGTTTTGAACCATGATAGACAAATCTCATTTTCAAGAGGATTTTATCATATTTGATTATTGTTTGAGTTTTCAATTTTCATTTCCCAAAAATCCAAAAATACCTTTTAATACATTTTTCTTTCATTTAGTTCAATTTTCTTAATTCTAACAAATATCCAAAACCCCACTTTTAAGTAATTTAGTTTGCATTTCATGACAATTAGGGTAGTTTAGATCATTTGCACTAGGTTCCGATCAATTGAGATGACCCAAGGTTGCATTCTATATTGCAATCATTGGAATTAAATTTTTGATTCGATTTCTAAGGGAGTAATCTAAAGACTCAACCGAGCAGCTGATCATCACCTCAAATAGTCATTCTTGACGTGGATCGCTCAAACTGATGGATTCTACGGTTTTCTTTTCAATTGCTCCTTCTAAAGATGGTTTTACCCAGTGGCCATTCATCTTAAATTTTTTCTCTGTCTGTGGGTTTTCCAATTCCACTACTCTATAGGGAAAGACCTTGATCAACCTCGATTTCCTTTTTTGATACAACATGACCTAGGGCTATTCCTTATTTAACCATAAAATGAATCTTTTCCAAACTTAAAGTCAAGTTACATTCAATACATCTTTCAAGCACACAAGTTTGCTTATTTAGGCAATCATCAAAAGAGATACCAAAGATTGAGAAATCATCCATAAATACTCAATAAAGTCCTCAATCATATCTGAGAAAATAAAAAACACGCAATTTTGAAATGTTGTAGGCACATTACATAGCTGGAATGGCATCCTCCTAAAGGCGAATGTTCCAAATGGACAAGTGAATGTCGTCTTTGCTTGGTCCTTTGGAACAATCGATATCTAGTAACAACCTAAAAGACCATAAAGAAAATATTAAAACTCATGTCAATAAAGTTTATCAAATATTTGATTAATAAAAAGGATAGGAAAATGGTCCTTTTTGGTCTCCATATTTAGTTTCCTATAATCAGTACACATTCTCCATCTAGTGGTGGTCCTAGTAGGTACTAACTCATTCTTATCATTTTGAACAATAGTAATGCAAGATTTTTTACAACCACATGCACTAGGCTCACCCACTCACTATCTACAATTAAATAAATCACTACCTCTCCAAACAATTTCAAAACTTCCTTCTTAACTACCTCCCACATATTAGGATTGAGCCTTCTTTAGGTCTCTCCCAATAGCTTAGACACCTCTTCTAGGATAATCCTATGCATGCACAAGGAGGGACTAATCCCCTTAATGTCACTCAAAGTCCATCCTATGGCCTTTTTCAATCTTTCCATCTCACTCAGAGTTCTTTCTTTTTAGTCAGCATCCAAAGTAGATGCAAGAATGGCTGGATATGTTTCCCCTTCAACTAAAAACACATATTTCAAATTTTCAGGTAACTCTTTCAGCTTTACCTTTGGTAGGGTTGCATTATTCTCTTCATTGGAGGTTGTCTCTAAGAATTTTCCAAACTCTTCTGCTGCAACATTGTCTAACAACTGCCAGTACTTGTCAAACTCTTCAACCAAGTCTAACGCCTTTATTTCTTCTTCCTACAAGGAAAAATGAAAGTTGACAGCATTAATCTGATCAACAAGAGAACACTCCTTATAAACAGCAGTTGTAGGGATATGTTTACGTTAAAGATTGAAAAAAATATTGTTTCTTCTAGGAAAATCATGGACAATTTCCCTTTTTTCACATCAATCAACATATTAGTGGTGGCCATAAAGGGTCTTCCAAGGAGTATGGTGTGCTCCTTCTTTTGTTCCTTTATTTCCCCATATCTAAAACTACAAAGTCAATGGGTACAATCAATCCCCCATCCTTCACGAACACATCTACCATTATTCCTTTTAGATAACGGATTGACCTATCATCTAATTCCAAGTTCATGTTGGTAGGTCTTAACTATCCTAGATCCAATTTCACATAAATAGAATGAGGCATAGCGTTTATACTTGCTCCTAGGTTAAGCATACCCTTAACCAACTCACCACTACCTATTGACACCTTCACGATGAAACTCCCTGGATCTTTCATTTTAGGGGCTAACTGCTGCTGAAGGACTGCACTTGCTACTTCAAAAATTATCACCTTTAAATGTGGTGTAAACTTTCATTTTTTGGTGCTAAGTTCCTTGAACAACTTCACGTAAGCTAGAATGTTCCTGATCACATCTAACAATGGCAGATTAATATTAACTTTAGAAAGCATGCTATAGAGATCAGAAAATTATTCATCTTGTTTTGAGTCTTTAAGGCAGCTTGGATATGGAACTAGTAGTCTATAAGGGTCAATTGCCCTATGCAGTCTTGATCCTTTATCACCCTTGGTTGCATGCTTGAGTTTTTCACCTCCATGAACATGACTTGAAGAGTCGTTACCGTTGCTTTCTTCATTTTGTCCATCTTTTCCTTTAAGGTGGTTGTCCTCTTCTTAATTACCTACATCAAACATGCTAGAAGGAATCTAAACATGATTATCAATCACCTTACCATTTCTTAGAATCGTGACAACCTTGGCTTGTTCTGGTTGACTGGACAACTTTTCTTTTTGATTTCCTTGCAATTAAGAAGCGAGTTGCCCCGCTGGAGTCTTAACCCTCTTTACAGAAGTTTCCAATGAATCAAATCTCTTGTTATTCATCTCTTGATTTTGAGAAGTCGCTTGAATGAATGCATTCGGACTCTCCTCCAAAGAAGGCTTTCTCGGTATGTTCTAACTTGAAGACTACCCTTGAAACTGAGTCTACCTTTGAAAATTTTGATATGGTGGTTAGGGTTGCACTAGTGGGTTGCTAGACTTCCAAAAGAAATTAGGGTGGTTTCTCCAACCAAGGTTATAGGTTTTTAAATATAGGTCATTCCGCACACTTGGTTGAAAACCATTAAGTGAATTTTGCTTGTTCTTCTTCACCTGTAAAAGATTCAAAAGAATCCACACATACCACATACCTCATGACTCAGAGCTTTTTTAGATTGTATCATAGTTAGCATTTTCACATGCTTTGAGAGCTATGTCAATTGCATAGCCATTTCTTGATTTGAGCTCACTTCATAAACTCCAACTCTTCTCCCCCTCACACTCTTTTGTTGAGAATTGCCCCCCAACATTTCGAAGATCTCATATGTTTCTTCTGCAGTCTTATCTCCCATAACTCCTCCTATTGTATTGCCCAGCGTATACTGACATTGTTGTGTCAGTCCATCATAAAAGAACTATTTCTGCATGTGGAGTGGAAAATGATAGTGTGGACACTTGACAGCGCATCGTAACGCTAGTCAAAATAAAAAACTAGACTATTACTATAGCAACAATGAGTCTACGTTGATCCCACAGAGAGTGTTTGTAAAGTTGTTGAAATAAAATTAACCAATGTTTAGTTTTAGGGGGTTTTAGATTTTTCAAATAAGAAAATAAAATAAAAACGAACCCAATAAAAAACAATTAAAGAAAAAATGCGAAAATTGATAAAAGTGGGGAATTCGGTAAGTATCCAGTTCTTTAGTTCAATCTCAACCTACACCCTAATTAAGCATATTTCATTGATTTGTTGTTCTCAAACCTCTCCTAGCAACTATTAATCGTGGGTTAATAATTAACTTGAGCTTTCCCTTAGGTTTTTTTAATCAAGATATGATCATTAATTAAACCTAATCACCGGATAACTTAGGATACGATCTTTAGATTTAATTAGGCAGTAGCATTACGAATTAGGAAAACTAATTAATCAAGGCAACAACTACATACGATGCATCATTTAACCTAGGTCATGTTATCCTAAATGATTACAAATCATTAGTCACTACACATGAATTTCAGCATAACAATTATAGATTATATCAAAATTCTAGCATTGGGTTTGCAATTAAATGATTCAATAAATGCATTGAAATCATCATTTTATAATACCAAATAAGGTTATACATAAATAATCGAACAATAATGAAAATCTGATTATCCATATACAAAATCCAAATCAATTATCATAGGATAACACAATCAATTTCTAATGAGAGAAAGAAACAACAAAAATAAAGAAATATACTTATTTTGAGTCATCGGCGTCGATATCATCTCTAAACCAACATCAAGATGTCAAGCCTTTCATAGGTGCCTTCTAAGAAAATGCTTCAGCCCATAGTGAATAACCCCACTGAAGACCCCTAATAGCTCTTCTTCGTTACACCTGCCCTCTATTCCACGCTACTGCTCTCTTCTCTATTTTCTACTATTCATATGATGTGACAAATAAACATTGGTCGTCTACCATCATAGTTCACTTGTGTTTAAAACCCTTGCTGACGTCTTGGCTTGAACGCAATTCTTGTCAGCTTTTAATGCAGATGTCTATGTTAGCATTATGCAGATGTCATTTCCTTCTTTATGTTGCGTCATTTTGCTCCTAGTTACTCCTTGCTTCTACACTATGTTTCATCTCCTACCTTATCCTCCTGCACTACGTTTTTTCATGTTGCACTGCCATTTTTGTCTCTTTTTCCATCTGTCCATCTTCATTCACTGTTCTTTGCATTTTTTTTCTTCTTTTAGGTTTCTTCTTGTCTTTTAATTTTCTTCTTATTGCTCCATCAAGACAAGTGAAAATTAATATTTGAAAAATGGCCCAAATATCGTACTTTTGACTCATTTTAACTTCTTTGCTTCTAAACTGTGCCTAAAATCACATATGAGTGAGTGCCTTAAGCAACTTCATGTCAATAATTGCTAAGTGTTATGGAATAATTTCATAATCAATTAAGCACCTATCAATTTCCCCCATACTCAGCTTTTGGTCGTCCCGAGCAAAACATTAAAATTAAGCTCAATGACCCAAGAACATTGACTAATTTCCCATTTGCTCCCAAAATACATAATCATAAACAAAAAAGAATGGCTTTCAAAAATCATAGCAAGAAGTCAACATTTCAAGCTTTTACTCATGATCAATCGACATTCATCATCTTCAAACACTGAGCAATCTATTGGTAGACACGGAAAATGTGTTTAACTAAAATATATCTGTAGGTATACTCAATACCATTCATGATCATGTCATTCCACAACTTTGCATATCATTTCATTTCTCTATCACTACTGTTCACATGCAAAATCATGGATCAAAGGACTTTTCAAGGTTATAATATGGGCAAAGGTAAGGTGAGAGGTATTTGGGTCAAGTAGCATGAAAGCCATTAAGCTAGTGAAACAAACAATACTTATAAAAAACTAGGTACTGTCAGCTATAACGAATCCAACATTTATATTTCATAACCCCATTCAACTCTCACACACAAACCATATGAACCATATACCAATCTGAAGGAATCACTCATGTAATTTATGCCAACAATACAGTGAAACCAAAAGAGTGAACCTTCTAGGCCAACATCTACCTCATATTCAATATACTCAAATAACACATTATTAGGAAGATGCATTAATCATGAATAACTTTTCAAACTCATATGCACTTCTTCCTTGATAAGTTTTTTTTTAACAAAATCATTCTTTTGCTTTTTCATTCTATTATTTTCTTGTGCTTTTATATTTTATTTTTTCTTTCTTTCTTTTCCTTTCTTTTTTAACATTAAAAAAGCTACATTAATGTGGGAATTTTAATGATAAGATATAACAAAACATCCCAACATTAACCAACCCACACATATGTACACCCCCACACTTACACTTTTGTACATCCACAAACTCACCAATCACAAATGTTCCACTAGCTTTATGACTTGGGTAGGACACTTGGTTAAGTGTAAAGGATTTAATATGGTTGATACAAAAAAGAAAGGATAATAAGGCTTAAAGGAGGCTTAACAAGGGAAAAATCATGTTAATGGGGGTAGGCTATTTGGTTAATGCAGCTTATGAAACAAATAATGCCTAATCATTTCCATGTCAATGCATGTGATAAAAATGTGATCTCGAATAGAAATTCAAGGCGAAATGAGGATGCACATGTCATGAAGGTCACACATTATTAAAAGTTAATGAGGCTGATATGAATGTGTCAGTCAAATAAGGCTCAAAATCTCATCGGCTTTCTCTCCCATTAGTCACTACTCTTCTTAGGATAATGCACATCCACTAATCACAAGAGTAAAAGTACATGCTAAAGTTGCCATCAAATTCTCTATTCAACTTATTCTCTAGCCATGACTATATAGTCCTAAAAGCAATAGAAAATTGGAAAATGTTTGTTTCATTTGTTTTATTCTTTCTCTCATTTTGATTGAAAGCTTAAAACAAGTAGAGCAAACAAATTCAAAAGCGCACATGTATATAAAAAGTAATGCATAAATGTAAAGGAAAGAAATTTACTTTCCTTGGGTTGCCTCCCAAGAAGCACCTTGGATTAGGGTCGCTCGCTTGACTCCGTAGTTTCCTTATGTGACAAAATTGTGATCTTAAGGTATTACAGTTAGTGCCACTTCCATGCGAGGTTGTTCTGGATAGGGCCTTAATTGATCATCATTCCCATTTAGCGTCCTCTTATCTTTAGACTTTTGATCTCTACTAAGGCCATGCTTTCTTGAAAGATCTCAAATTTCTCTTCACCTTTTTTCTCATCGTTTAATTCCTCTAACCTGTTAGGTAAAAGTAAAAAGTCATCCATAGCAATAAAATGAAACTTAGTATTTACCTCTAAGCTAAAAGATATAGCATTTTCTACCTCGAGCTCCTCCGTACCTTCTTTGACACAAGCAATTCGTTAAGAATTGACCTCAAAATTCTTAAGCTCCTTATCACTTTGTAAAGTTTTCGAACAAATGTTCATTGGGCACACCACTATTTGATGCAGTTTCTCCTCTTCACTTTGCGATTCCACATGATTGATATCTCCCCATTGAGGTAATGCATCTTTATGGAATTGCAGAGCATCCTGTTAGATTTGTTGTACACCTTGTTGAAACAGTTGTTGCATATTCTATTGGAACTGCTACAAATCCTGTTGAATTTGAAGATTGCTAGCAGCCATAATATTAAGCATTTCTTTTAAAGATGTATCTGAGTCGTGTTGTCTCTCTGAATCTTGGCAACTAGACCAAGATTGTCTTTTATCCTGCTAGAATTGTGGGATATCCTGTTAGGCCTAATTATACTCTCTTTAAGATGATGCATACCCTGCTGAAATTAAAGATTATTAGCATTAAAGGTCTTGATATAGTAGTCTAGAGATATACCTGGATCGTGATAAGAAAATTCTAGTCTATACTAGAATTATTGTGCATCCTGCAAACTATCATGAAAGTAACTTTGTAAATTATCCCATCCATAACTAAAGTTAGGTTGATCAATCCAACATTTGTTATAGGACTGAGAGTAAGATTTAAAGAAAAAATTACTTCCATCCATGATTTATTTTAATAAATCACAAACACAAAACAAAATAAATAAAAGATCACGAAATAACCGAAAAGAAATCAATTACGAACAACTATGTACAAAACATCAATTAAATCATAAACAAAACTAAAACATCGAACTTCTAGCAATGGTGTCAAAATTGATAGCGCGTTATAATGCTAGTCAAAATAAAATAACTAGACTGCTACTATAACAGTGGTGAGTCTAGGTCGATCCTACAGAGAGTGTGTGTAAAGTTGTTGAAATGAAATTAATTGGTGTTTAGGTTTAAGGGATGGGGTTTGGATTTTTCAAATAGGAAAACATGTGAAAATGATAAAAGTGGGGAATTCGATATAGACCTGATTCTTTGGTTCAATCTCAGCCTACAACCTAATTAAGCATTTTTCATTGATTTGATGCTCTCAAACCTCTCCTAGCAACTATTAATTGTAAGTTAATAATTAACCCAAGTTTTCCCTTAGGTTTTGTTAATCAAGATACGATCATTAATTAAACCTAACTGTTGAATAACCTAGGATACAATCTCTAAATTTAATTAGACAGTAGCATTATGAATTAGGAAAACCAAGTAATCAAGGCAATAACCACATCTGATGCATCATTTAACCTAGGTCATGTTATCCCTAATAATTACGAATCATGACTCGCTATACATGAATTTTAGCATAACAATTATGGATTATATCAAAATTCTAACCATAGGTTTACAATTAAACGATTCAACGAACACATTAAAATCATCCTTTCATAATAATCAATGAGTTTATACATAAATAACTAAACAATAACGAAAATCTGATTTTCGATACACAAAACCCAAATCAATTAACATAGGATGTCACAATCAATTTTTAATGAGAGAAAGAAAGAGCAAAAACAAAAAAATACACTTATTCCAGGTCGTCGACGTCAATGTCACATCTGAACCGATGTTTAAATATCTTGCCCTTTATGGTGTCTTCCAAGAAAATGATTCAACTCACGGTAAACAACCCTACTGAAGACCCACTGTAGTTCTTCTTCACTACACCTACCCTCTATTCCACGCTACTGCTGTCTTCTTTATTTGTTACTATTCATGTGATGTGCCAAATAAACATTGGTCATCCACCATCATTGTTCACTTGTGTTTAAAACGTTCGATGATGTCTTGGTTTGAACGCAATCCTTGTCTACGTTAGCATTACGCAGACGTTGTTTCCTTCTGCATGCTGCACTGTCTTGTTCCTAGTTACTCCTTGCTTTTGCGCTCCGCTTCATCTCCTGCCTTATCCTCCTACACTATATTTTATCATCTTGCACTATCATTTTGTCTCTTTTTCTAGTTTTCCATCTTGATTCACTATTCTTTTCTTTTTTTAAAATTTTCTTCTTGTCTTTTAATTTCCTTCTTATTGCTCCATCAAGACAAGTGAAATTAAAAAATTGCCCAAATATTGTGCTTTCAACTCACTTTAACTTATTTTTTTCAAATTGTGCTTAAAATCACATAGAGTCAAAGTGAGTAACTTAAGCAATTTCATGTCAATAACCGCTAAGTGTTATGGAATAATTTCATAGTCAATTAAGCACCTATCAACATTGAATGAGTAGGAATTTAAAGCATTCCCACGCCTCAGAGAATGGTTCTCCCTCCATCTGAATGAAGGTAGCTATCATTATCTGCAACTTAGAAGTCTTCTGATGGGAATAGAACTTTCCTATGAACTTGTTGTACACCTCTTCCCATATAGTCAATGAACCGTGTGGAAGGTTCATTAGCCATCCTTTAATATGTATAGGAAGCACCTCATCTTGAGTTGATCTTCATTCAAGCCATCTAACAAGAATGTTTGGAGAGTGGTATAAAATTCCCGAATGAAGTTTGAAAGGTCTTCACTTGGAATCCTATAAAAAGATGGTAGTATGTTGTAATGGACACTCTTTAATTCACAGTTTCTAGCTGCCACTCCTAGAAAAATACATGAAGTAGCAGTACCAATTATTGTTCTGGCATACTCCTTCATTATTGGTTGCCTTTCACCCATCTCTTGTTCTTCTGGTTTGAATCCCTCGAGATTGTCTTCAAAGTCCCTTGGAAGTTCTCTTATCTGATGTATGTTGTTAATAAAGGAAGCAAGTTCACGTTCTTAAGACCTCCTTTCTCACATAAACCAAATAAAAAGAATAGTGAATTAATAAGAAAAATTACTAAAACAACTCAATGAAATAACATGACAAAAAGGTAAGCATGAATAAACAAAACAATCAACGAAGCAATCAAAATCACTTTAGTAAAAAAATAATCAAAATTAATTCAAGTTCAAAACACTAAACACCTTCTTGGCAATGGTGCCAAAAACTTATTATGCCCAAAAAATTCTGAAAAGACCTAGACTATCCTACTCGTAAGTATACAAGATAGTTGTAATTGATAATCCAAGGTTTTCTCCCATGGAAATGAAATTGGTCAACTTAAATTAAGTTTAAATTAAAAATAAAAAATGCATTCCTAAACATTTTATCCCGATTATTGAGTGAAAGCTTTTAAGGAAAATTACAAAATTAAATTGAAAAGTAGATGGAATCAATTGGTAGCAAAGGCAAATAGACTAATCAAAGTGGAAAAACTTTTGATAAATAATTTCACTAATTTAATCTCCTATGCATGATTAAGGGAAAATGATTGGATTGTTGTCTTACTAAAATTAATAGTTATGTTCTAATTCAAACATTAAAGTAGTCTAACTTTCGTATTCAACAAGTTATTGTCCAAATTAATTATGAAAACCAGACTACCAATTACCATTTAAATTAATATATTTCTAGTTCTTAACCTATTTGTCTATAGTTTCTCGATCCGTATTAAACTTCATCTCTCAAATCTTCATTTAACACTAAAATGATGAAAATTTTGGTCATTATATTACATCGATTAAGTTTAGAAACCATAACAATAAATAAGACAATAGATCTGTAACCTAATCCTGCATATTCAAGTAAATAGCTACATTAATTCTCAAAAAAAGTGATCAGCCCATTGCGGATATCACCACATTCATCATCATTAAACACTTTAATCACATGTTACTGTCAACAAAAGTGTTAAAGTAATAATTAAACAATGAATACCGAATGGATTATCAAAAGAAACAAATAATAGTCGGCTAAACTAATAAGAGTATAAGTCAGTTAATAAAAGATAGTAAAATGAAAGACACAAATCAACAAATGAGGAATAGAATAGGCAAAAAAATCATTGGATGAAGAGTTATGGAGATCTCCAGTCCCTCTCAGGCTTCTACCTTTGGCTCTCAGCTTCTACTTTAGCTTCTTCCCAAATAAATGTCCACTCAAGTTGAATGGGTTTTAACTCCAGCTCTCGCTTTCGGCCCCTTGCAAGCTTCCACATCCCTATTGTTTTGCCTTTCTTCCCAACTCACGTTATTTCCTTTTTCTGTTTATCTTCTTTTCTCTATCTCTCTATGCCTCCCATGTCTGTAGTGTCTCTATGTGAGTGAACGAATGAAACAATGAATTAAAGATGATTTATTTTCAGTCACCACCCCTTTGCCTTTTATCCTTCCTCTACTTTTTATAACCCATCTATAGATTTAGGTTTGTAGGGTTGTTATGCCATTAACCTACATGTGTCAGATTCAAAGTTAGTGTCCATGAATTTGTACGACTAGTCACCTCCGTGACTAGTCACGCATAGGGGTGACTAGTTAAGTCACCCCGTGGTCATGCACGGTGTGATATTTACAGTTTCCCTTAATGTTCCATTATGGATCAGCACAATGACTTTCTTGCTTCCTACTACTGGACTGGGCTGAAGCAGTTTGATGACAAGAATGCCCACATCAACATTATATGAAGCCATAAGCACTTGTTGTTACATAAATTCATGTGTCAAATTATCTTTGACAAATTAAAAACCAAAAAGTGCTCAACGATTGTGGTCGCTTCCGGATTAGAGTTTTTGAGAGACATTTTAGATCCTAGAAAGACACTAAGGTTGCCTTAATTGGAAAAGCAATATGATGTAACCCTAAGAAGCAGCTTTTATAATCAGCCTCCATTTGGAAACCCTAAAAAGAAAGAGAAAGAAGAGAGAGAGAAGAAGAAGAGGAAGAAGGAGGAAGAAGAAGTGGATCTCAACACCGTTGCTCCCAGGATCAGGTTGTATCCCAATGTCGCTGCCTTCCCAATTTGTCCAACCTAAGTTCCATTTACTCTTCATTTCCTTTTTCATTTAAATGTATAAAGTTGATATGGATTATATAGAAATGGATTTCGGTTTGTTGATAGTTTTCTAAACTCTCCTTCGGGATTTTACTTTAAGATAATGTTGATTTAGTTATTTTTATGTTTGTTGGTCAGGTGTTGTGATTGATTAATGTATTTACATGTTTCGGTAACAAACCAAGAGGGCAAGCCAGACAAAAATGATTAAATCGGATTAATGAGAGATAGGCGATCTGATTGACCCTTTAACCAATGTAATCAGTAAGTTCATGGAGAGAGATCCCATATGAGACCTGATTGTTTATTAGAGACCTTTAGAACTAATTAAAATTATGGGTAATTTGAGAATTGATAGATTGCAAGTTCTATAATTCAATTAGGGTTCACAATTTAGGGTTTAATAGTTATAAGTTGAGAGAGAGTAATTATCATTACGACTTGTCTAGAGATGACACCCCATAATCACATAAATGGCTAGATTAGCATTAATGATAGGTAAAATCTCCTCTTTTATAACTTGGTTAACTCTCTTGACGGATTTCCATTATGACCTACGTAACTGCTAAGTTTAATTATGTTTTGTTGACAATTCTACTTGATAATTCTTGAATCAATTTCTATGCACTTTTGTTACATTATTTGTCCCATTAGCGCCCTTGTTTAACGTCCTAGGCTCGACGATCCTTCTTCTCCTCACGTGACAAAATTGTGATCTTCAAAAATTACATGTGGCTCTTCCACGTAAGGTAGTTCCGGATAGGGCCTTCGTTGATCATCATCCTCCTTCAGTATCTTTCCTATCCTTAGCTTCTCAATTTTGACTGAGTCCATACACTCTGGAAATATTTCGAATGTCTCTTCACCTTTTTCTTC
>JAOQMR010079105.1:0-15913 GCA_027563865.1 Erythroxylum pelleterianum | reverse complement strand
ATTTTCATTACAAAACTGTAACTGAAGAAGATAAAGTTACATGTAAATACACTTGCTTTCCAGGGCACTATATTTACCTAACTCCAACAATGTCCGAGTACACATCCCGCAAGGGCGACATGCTAGAATAGTCAAACACTCAAATAATTTAGTACAATTTTTTTTTTCAATTTAATCAATCATGTATGCAGAATTTAGAAATCAAAGTGGGCCCACTTTATTCATAAGCTTTTCAATCGTAGCAATACGATCATCCAAATTTCAATAGCCCATTGGGCTCATTACAAAATACAAAATACTTGTAGTCATAGTTTCAGATTCGCATGGTATAGAAAATTCAAAATATACAAATTGATACAAAAATAAGAAAATATAAATGTAGAGGCCAGCTGATCCTGACCTCTATCTCTCACTTGAATGCAATAAATATACTCCAGTTTGTCTAATGGGGTACTCATCTAAGCCTAAAAAATAGTTGCAAATTTTGGGTCAGTTTTGCGAGCTCAGTGAGTGACCATCATCGATGGCTCACTCGGTCACATAACACACAATTCACATCATTTATTTGATAATCATTTTGAATCACATACACTTGATCCATCGTTTCACATTTTTACATTCAACACATCATAATCATTCATATCATGCATATGCAGTGCACATGAGACTAACTTTCTATGGTTACTTTGTTGTGACCGAGTGCCTAACTGTCTTGTATCCATTGAGGAAACCGAGCTCATTGATAACTGTCCTGTATCTATTGTGGATACCAGACTCATTGATAACTGTCCTGTATCCGTTGGGGATATCGGGCTCATTTTACATAGTGAGCCTTTGGCTCTTAATCATTTTCTGAGCTTGAGGCTCTTTTTCACCATCTGAGCTTTAAGCTCTTTTTCGGTGGTTACTCTGGTCACAACTACCTTTATCTTTCATGCATTCATGAAATGAAATGCATCAATCACATTTGCATATTCTCATTCAATCACATTCGCATATCATCAGACCTTAGTCCGGCATTCAACATTAAAGTTGAGAATCACATTATCATTCATATGCAAATACACATCCAGAACACATTTATCATCGGACCATGGTCCAGCATTTAACAATTCAAATTATGTACACTTATTTCAATCCAATTCACATATAAGGGGCACTTTAATGTTCTCACATTTATCAAACTCCTCGGCGATATATTGTCTGGAACTAACATATTCACATTGCATAATCATTTAATTCATAACTTAAACAAAACAAACAATAAAGTAAAACCATCTTGGTCTACTCACAGTACGCTCTAGATTAGTATTAGCTTCTATGATCTGGAAACATTTGGATACGGACGTGTATCCTGCACATCAACATTATGCAATACACACATTGCATACACATTAATAATTGCACAATTATAAGTATTAGTTTATGTACAAATATGGAATATGTAAAATGCATGCTCAATGACAATCCCGAGTATCCTTCCATTATTCTTGTCACATTATCAATCACATTCCAAAACTCACCTAGGAATAATTTTTAATTAGGTTACACCTCAATAAAACTATTAGAATCAAAATTCATAATTCAGTTACTCTGAATTATTTTATTCCTGGCATTATTAGCTCTCACAGTATCCAAATCTCATTCACTTTTTATTTAATACCTATTACTCATTTCCTTTAAATCACAACTATAATCATATGAACCTCTTCATTTCCATTATACACATGTCTTTAGTACTTTAATACCAACAATTCATTGAATAATGTTGTTATATAATCATACAATATCCAAACTCTCATTCTTTCCAATATCACCTCCAAAATTCTAGACCTTCGAGTCAGTTTTCCATGATAATTTTGATCAGATCAATGAAGTAACTTGATAAGACTTTCTTCTAGAAAAAGGTTCCTCATTGTCTTAAGTTTCTAATGACACCAAAATCATTCAATTTTGTTCAGTAATATGAAAGTTATACTCCAAATATTTTTGGACTATTCTTATACTGAAACCGTACACTATACTCAGCTTTCATCCAGAAATTGAAAGTCTTAGAGACTGAATCAAAATTCGACTCCTTCAGCTGAGTTTTATTCCTAGGTCACTAGTTTACTTCAAATAAAAAATCATCTCATTTGGATAAGTACAGAAGAAGATATGCCCAAAATATCGAAACATGTTCAGTGTAGAGAAAAGTTTGCCACGACGAACTCCTCCAGAGAGGAATTCTCACAAAATTTTCACAAGTTCGCCGCTGTTAAACTTAGAGTTGGCCACGGAAAACTTTGCCCGAAAGGAATCCTAGCCAAATCGTTCAAGTTCACCGCAGCAAAGCAAGGACTTTGCCGCGGCAAATTTTAACATAAGAAAACCCAGTTTTTCAACTTCAGGTCAGATTTTGAGACTCTTCTAAACGTAATTTGAATTAGACTTCTTCATGAAAATTGTAGCCATATGTCTCTAGTTTACTCGAAATGAAGAATCATCTCATTTAGATAACTAGAGAAAATGTTATGGCTAAAGAAATGAAGCATAATCAAATGGAAAATGTTATAGCCAACATTTTTCCAGCACCCATTAAACACCATTCACTCACCTAATCCAATATTATGTCATTCCCTAATCTATTATCCATCAAAACACAAAAGCAAGACATGAATCTATCCCTATTTCTCATTCACGTTTCATCATGAATCCATCCTCATTTTATGAACATTTAACTCTTAACTATCATCAAAACATGTTTCATTCATCAATTTAAGAAAAAAAAAGTTTAACTTACACGTTTAGCTCTGAAGCTCCTTCAAATCATCATGGAGCCTAGCTCCTTCAACATACACGATCTTCATCATTTTAACATGGAATATGTTGGGTATTTTAGCAACAAGAAGAAGGACAAAATGAATCTTGAAGAAACAAGGTGAAAGAGTTAAACAAACATCAACATGAGAGAGTAAGGGTGGGATGTCGTGAGTGTAGAAGAAAGTAAACAAAGAAGATGAAGAAATGAAGCTAAAGAAAATAAGAGACAATAGCAAGTGAAAGACCAAAGATGGGTCTTTCACTTAATGAGTGTTGTGATTTAAAACAAGCGGTGTGGCAAGTGACATGCCACGTCCCTATGGTTCCATTTGGTCCACTTTAATGATTAGTCCATTTTGTCTCCAATTTCTACTCCAATTGCCTCCCATTTTTCAATTACATAAGTCATTAAATCTTGATGTCATATATAAAAATTTACACTACTATTAGACATTTATTTCTACCACTATTCATCAATTCTTTTGCCACTTGGGATTTTTCCTAGTCCAATATATCCGTAAAATTTCCAAAAATTTTCTAAATTTCACAAAAAATTTAAATCTGTAAATATACATCCCAAATTAATTTTCAAGACAACTAAACCCCAATTCTCAATATAATCACGTTTCACATATAAGTCAATTATACCCGGAATGCCAATAAATGCATGTACAGTCATTTTAATAGATGCAAAAATTCAAATTCATATGCATATATACTAACATTATGCATGAGCATGAAATGCATTTTCTTAATCTCTCTCCGAGCTCACATGTACCAAATTTTAGGGTCATAACCCTTAGTATGGGAACAGGATGTTACATAAAATGTATTCCCTGGATTCTTCTATTGTCAATAATGACCCTTTTGGAGAAAAGTTTTCTATTAATTTTTCAGGTGATTCTAGTATAGTGGAGGCTGACACCAACATCAAATGCTGAAGTTGTTTCACTAAAACATTGCCATATGTCAAAGGTTTATCATGAGAATCAGAAGCCTCCATAACTACCAGGTTGTTTCTTTCCTCCACTTATTTACTTATTCTTGCCCCGTGAGTATTTACTACATGTTTTGGAGCATTAGTTTGCTGAGCAAGTGTGGGGGAGAAACTACTCCAGTAGGAAAATAACTAAGTTTTTAGTTTACTTAGTAGTTTTCAATTTAATATTAGCCCATTCTAGTTCATCGATTGTACTGGCCTATTGCACATAATGTAATTTTTTTAATTCTCATTGTGTTTTGATTGCCCCCTATACTTTATCTTCCAGTTGCTCTCTGTTAATATTCACTATGTGATTGTTACTTGTTTAATATTGAGGACAATATTTTGTTTAAGTGTGGGGGAGGCATTTCTATTTTTTTGAGTTCAGCAAAAAGTTTCTTCATGCATCAATTTTGGCCACTTAAGTAGTTGTGAACTTGGTTTTTGAGGTAAACTCAAAATTGCATGGCCTTCTTTTTCCACATTTTTGCTATCTTTCGCCGCGGCTATAAATGTCTTCGCCTCGGTGAAGCTTCCTTCTTGCATATTTCGCCGTAGCAAACCTTGTTTTCGCCATGGCGAAGCCCGTCATTTACATACTTCACCGTGGCCAATAACTTATGGTGATCACCATGGCCCCCATCTCTTCTTAGACCAAGCCAATGTTTTTATTCCCATAGTTCACCGATTCTTCCAAATTTGATTCTTAATACTTTTATGTTAAAGTTTTGAAAATTTCAAAGTTTTACATGTAATTTTGAAAACAACCATCCATGTTTTTAAATGATAGTTGATTTTGGCTAATTCCATTTTCAATTTTTTCAACGAGAGGTAAGTGAGGGTACGTTAAGAAAGTGGCGCTATGTGTTTTCAAACCTTGAGATTGCTTAATTGAGATACTAACCTATTGGAAGGATATTTAAGCCTGAATTCTTTCATTTGTGTGTATCTACTTAAGTTCATATCTCTCTAGAAGTTGTTTTAATTCTTAATCAAGGCTTGATGAACTAAAGTTTTGTGAAAACGATAAAGTCGTTCATTTCAAAACCCTTCACCAAAGCATATACCCCTAATTTGAGTGCATGCACATGTCTTTATATTGATATAAATATTTTATTTCCAGTTTTCTAAGTTTAAGTTGATATTTAAAAAAATTTCAATTCATCGAACATTTGAGGAATGTTGTTTGCCTATAAATTATGAATTTGCTTGAGCAATTGTTTTAAAGTATAGAATTCAATTGTGTTGAAAAAAACAAAAAAAAAGCAAATGAAATGCTGCTATGGTAGAATTTTAAATCCTTTCTTTTGAATAGTTAATGCTTGTTTCATGAAGAGAATAATTATGGTGCATGTTACTCATCTTTTTTCTTTTATTCCATCCATTTCACTTGGCCCTCATTCATCATTACAATCCTTAAAGTCCTCTTGATTTGAAAAATTATGGTTCTTGTAGTGGAGAGGTAGAACTATCACAAGCTTATAATAGAGAATGGACTAAGCAGATTTTAGAGTGAAATTATCCCAAGACAAGTAAGTTGAGAGCTAAACAGTTTCCCTTGAGAGAAATCTCTTTTGCTCAATCTCTTTGATTAAATTCTTATAGTGTTGTTCTTAGCGCTCTCTCAGTCTGCTTTGGTTGATTTCTAAGAAAGTGGTTTTACTAATTTTCTGCTCTCGTTTTTAAGTATGGTCGGTATTTTCTTTTGCACATACATCTCTTTGACCTTTTATAAGCTTTGTCCAAGAGTACAAAGGTCTAAGTGTGGGGAAATTTGATTGAACCCAAGTTTTCTATATTAATTAGTGACATTTTCATGATTTTTGATATACTTTTTGGCTCTTTTAGTTGGACATTGTGCTTAATTTAGCCTAAGGGTGCTTGCTTTGAATTAATGTAGTTTGAGGGTCAAATTGTCATAATTAGTTAGCAATTGCACTCGCTTGATTTATAGTACAATTGATATTACAAACTATTACTTTTCATTGCAGGATACTCAAGAAGTAGACCCAAAAGTGGACGCAAAGAAACTGAAGTCACAAGATCAAGCAAAGACCTTTCGGGTAAAGTTCGCCGTGGAAAAGTCAATGTTTCACCACGGCGAAACCATTAAAGATCGCCGCGGCAAAGTCACTGTTTTGCCGTGGAGAACGTTCAAGTCAGCAACCTAACCCGAACCATTTTTAGGTATTTCACTTACTGTATAACCCGACCCAGGAACCCGTTTTGGAAAACCTATTTCCAGATAAGTGACAAAAACATGAGGGGAGCCGAGAGATATCATTCCATCATCGTGTTCTCTCATATCTCTTTCATTTTTTCCCATTTTTCACCATCAAATTCCACCATAGGTAGCTCAGATTCATTCCTAGTTGTGAGGCTTCCAGTTGCAATGCATGGCTAGGCATTTTCCTTCCTCTTGAAGATGTAGCGATGGCCGGAGTTCAATGGACTTAAAAGGGGAGTAATTCAATACATATTCAACTATGATTTATGAATTCCTAGGTCTAGGATTTGTAATTTGTAGTTGAGCTACTTGATTATGGTTTAATCAAATGTTGGATATTCATTATGTATAGTTTGGATTGGTTGATGTAGAACTTTGAGTTTGAATATATGAAATCTCATATATGCTCATTTGTGATGTTCTTGATTCTCTTTTATCTTGCATGGTTGTGTTTGATATTGAGTTGATTGAGATTTCATTTTACCTATTGCATTGGGTGATCCGACTACACACACTAAGAGAACTTAACGGGATCTTGAGAAATGGAGTCCTATTGACTAAGATCCTGGACTTAAAGAGTACTTTAAGGTTTATCATTTTGAAGCTTAGAGATCTCTACTCCTATTAAAATCAATTTCGCACTAGGATGGTCAAAGCTCGTCTTTAAGAGGATTCTATCACTTTTTGATCACTTGTTTTAATCTTTCTGTTTTCTATTCCCAAAAATCCAAAAATACATTTTACATACATTTTACACTTCAATTTAGTCCAGTTAATCATTTCAAAGATCAAAACCCCCCTTTTTACGAATTAATTTGCATAGCATGACATATAGGTTAACTTAGGTCCATTCATTTTAGGTTCTGATTAAGTGAAGTAACCTGAGATTGCATCTTATATTGTAATCCTTGGATTATTTTGGATTTGACCTCCAAGTGCATGAGTAAGGTCTAAATCAGTTACTTGGTGATATTTTTCCTTTCCAATTGATTATTAATAATAAATGCATGCTTACAAGTTTCATACGTGTATGAATAAGATGTTAATATTTTCATTTATATGTATATTCAAATCAAAGAAAGTAAGCATAAAAGGAATAAGTTAATATGTTGGCACATTTTGAGTGATTGGTGTTTGAGGTTAAGTTAATTCCATGAGATTTGATGTCATTGTACCCTTATTGTATTGTTGTATGATTGTGTCTTTATGTAATTATGTGTTTTTTTGTTTGTGTTTTTAGTTTTGCTTGAGGACAAGCAAAAGTTTAAGTGTGGAGATGTTGATAGGTGTAAATCATACTACGTTTTTCCATATGTTTTAGTTTTTTAATTTTTTTAGATGATTATCATGTATATAGGCTTAGAAATATGTTATTGTTAATGTTGTATATATTCTAAGTTGTTGTTTGGTTTAGAGCAAGAATTGGATCTTACTTTTATGTTTCATGAGGTATGTTGTGTATAATTTCTATTGATTTTACTTGCATTCAAATCTTGATTTTGGGTACAAATTCTTGCATTTTAATTCAAATTTTAAATGAATTGAGTGAAAATGGCATAGACGTTGCATAAATGTTAAATGAAGTGTCTTGTGAATGTTGCATGAAAGAAGGAATGTTAGACGTGAATTATGCATGGTGTAACATTAGTTAATAAATGCATGCATTTAATGAGTCACACTCATGACTTGGGAGTCACACCCGTCACACCTGACACACTCGTGACTCCCAATTCATGGCTATGACAAGGGACTCACATCCGTGACCCCCATAGTCACGAGTGTGACAGAAATTTTCTCTAATTCGTTTAATATTACGTGTCATCTGATGCAGGTTTTGACGATGTAAAACCTAAACCTAAACCTAAACTCACACTATAAATAGAAACAAGAATAAAGGATGGAGATAGATAGACAAAGACTAGAGAAAAAAACTGAGACTAAGAAAAGAGGGAAAAAAACCATGCTAGAGGCGGAGAAATCAAAAGACTTGTTGGTGTTGAGGAAGAAGAGAAAACAGTAGATAAAGAGAAACATAGCTGAAGCCGAGGGTAGCATATGATCATCTAAGCAGATATAGAGAGCTTGAGATTGGCAGGAGTCCCACTGCCAACCCCCTCATCCAAACACTCTTTGTTTGCTCATTTTTTTTAATTTTATATCGGTTGCATTATTGGATCTAAACTTACTACTCTGTTAGTTCTTTGATAGTTCATTTTCGTTTGTTCACTCTATTTATTGCTTCAATACTTCTCTGTTACTAATAATGGTGGGATTGAAGTATATGAAGATGATGAATCTTTTTTAATTCTGTAATGAGTTGATTTCTTTTCTTGAGAATCAATGAAACTATTTTAGTTGACTATGCATAATTGAGTCACTGTTTTGTTGTCTTATTATTTTCTATAGTTTCTAAGCTTATTGGAAGTGAAAGTGTGATCAACCTTTGCATCATTTTGATATTAAATGAAGGATTGAGAGAAGAATTTTAATTTTAGAACAAGAAAATACAGACTCTTAATTTATGAATTAGATATATATTAACTTAAATGGGTAATTATTAGTTTGGTTTACATGATTTATTTGGATGATAAACTTATTGAACACAAAAGTTAAATTTAGTTTATTATTTGAACTAATTTAAGACCCAATTGGTAATTTTAGCAAGACAATTTTCCAATCAATTCCCTTAGTCATACATAAGAGATTAAATTAGTGAAGTTAATTTCTCAAGAGTTTTCCACATAAGTTGTTTTTGCTTCCAGTTACATCAATTCAATTTTTAGTCTAATTGCATAATTTCCTTTAAAGCCTTCACTCAACAAATTGAAATGGAATGTTTAGGATTGTATTTGTTTTTTAAAATTTTATTTAAGATTAATTTTAGTGAATCAATTTCACCTCCTTGAGAAGATGACCCTGGGAATTCAACTATAATTAACTGGTATACTTGTGAGTAGGATAGCCTAGGTTTTTAGAACTTATTTTGGCACAATAAGGTTTTGGCGCTGTTGCCGGTTAGGTGTTTAGTGTTTACACTTAATTTAATTTTAATTGTTTTTTCAATTGTTTTATCTATTTATGCATATATTTTTGTCATGTAATTTCATTGAATTGTTTTACTAGTTCTTCTATTAATTCAATGTTGTCTTTTTTTGTTTATGGGTGGAAAGAGGTCACGGGAAAGTGAACTCCTTCCCTTTATTGATAACGTGCATCAAATAAGAGGACCTCAAAGGGACTTTGAAGACAATCTTGAGGAACCCAAGCTTGAAGATCAAGAGATGGGTGAAAGGTAGCTAGTAATGAAGGAGTATAGTAGATAATAGATAAGTAATTAGTACTGCCACTTCATGCATACGTTTGGGAGAGGTAGCTAGAAACTATAAATTGAAGAGCATCCACTACAACATGCTAACATATTTCTATGGGGTTCCCAATAAAGACCTTTTAAACTTCATTTGTATACCACTCTCCAGACATTTCCTTTGGATGGCTTAAATAAAGATCACTTCAGAATGAGATGCTTCCTATATATATTGAAAGATTGAGCTAAGATATGTTTGATAACCTTTGCTTCCAATTCATTGACAACATGGGAGGATGTGTACAATAAATTCATGGGAAAATTCTATTCCCATCAAATGACCTCTGAGTTGCGGATGAAAATAGCTACCTTCAATCAGATAGAGGGAGAGTCATTCTATAAAGCGTGGGAATACTTCAAACTCTTGCTAATACAGTGTCCAAACTATCATTTTCCACTTCACATGTAGAACCATTTCTTTTATGATGGATTAACAAAACAGTGGATAATGCAGCGGGAAGAGCTGTGGGATAATGTAGCGGGAAGAGCTGTGGGAGAGAAGACAGTCGAAAAAACATATGAAATCTTTGAAATGTTAGAGACCAATTCTCAACAAAGAGCCTAAAGGGAAGAAGTGCTAGACTTCATAAAGTGAACTCAAGCTAAGAAATGGCTATGCAATTGGCTGGACTATCAAAGCATGTGAAAATGTTAACCATGAGACTACCCCAAAATGTTCCAAATTAAGAGATGTGTGGTATATGTGGAACTTATGGTCATGGAGCTAATGTTTGTTAGTATTCTTTTGACTCTTTTGTAAGGAGGAAGAACAAGCGAACTCACTTAATAGTTTTCAACCGAGGGTGCAAAATGATGCATATTCGAATACCTATAACCCTGGTTGGAGAAATGATAGTGGTGATAGTTTAGTATGTGTTTAGTTATTAAATTGAATTTTTAATGCATATTGAGGTTAAGATTTTGTTATTTAGTTAAATATTTATGTTTTGTGTGTTTTGTGGGTTAGAGCACACGATTGAGGTTCAATTATATGTGTTTAAGGTGCCTCGATGTGTTTGTTAGTGTTTAGGGGCAAATATTAAAGAACAGAGGAGAATTGGAGGAAGTCCAAGGTAAAAACCCATGGCCACAATCGTGACAAAAGTGAGTCTGCCATGATGCCATGATCGTGGCCTATGTGGCAATAAATGCGGACAATCTTTAAGATTCAAGTTGTCAAGGGACTTTTCGGACTTTTTGAACCCAGAAAAACCCTAGGGTTGCCCAGAATAGAAAAGAGTATATAAAGAAAAGAAAGGAACCTTAACAAAGCTCTCCGTTACACCATTTTGAGAAACATTTCAAGAGGATAGAAGAAGAAGAGAGGGCTTCTGACGCTGCTGCCTTCCCGAGTCATCCGGGTCCTTTTCCAAGTGACAATTTCATTCATCTTGTTATTTCTTTAGCGAATGTGTAAGATGGATTTGAATATGTTTATAGATTTGGATTCAATGATGATGTTCTAAATTTCTTTAGGGATTTTGACTTGATTTAATGTTAATCTAATCGTTTTGTGTTATTGCAATTGGGTGTTGTGATTGATTGTTGTATCTTCACGTTTCGGTAATAAATTGAGAGAGTGAACTAAATACGAAATGAGTTGGTTATTTAATGAGTTAAATAATCAAATAGATCACGCGATTAATTGAATCGATAATTTTATGGAGAGAGATCCCATGTGAGACTCGATTATTTATTAGAAAGTGTAAGAACTAATTAAGGTTAGCATTAATTGTAATTAAGAGATTATATGTTCGGCACTAAACTTAAATAGGGTTTGTGATTATAACTTGAGAGAGAGTAATCCTCCCTTTGATAGTCTGAAACCAACACCATAATAATACATAAATGGTTAGATTAGTATTGATGATAGGAAAAACCCACCTCTCATAATTTGGTAAATTCTCTTGTTTATTTTTCCATTGTAAATTTGGTGTTGCTCAAGTTCATTTCTTTTTGTGTTAATTTTATGAATTAATTTTCTATCAATTATATTCTTGTGTTTACTTTTTTCGTTTTTTATTTTATTTTATTAATTCCTTAAGCCTTGGATAACTTAGAATTAGATTAGTTCATAACTCCACGTGGGATCGACACCTCACGTACTACAATTCACAGTCTATGCACTTGTAGTAGTAAACCTTAGCACTCAACAATTTTTTGGCGCAGTTTCTAGGGAGTAGTAGGATTAGTTTAATTCCTTTATTCTAAGGTATTTTTCTCACTTTTGTGTCCGAGTAGTTGTATAATTTAGTATAATTTCCTTTAAAGCCTTCACTTAACAAATCAAGATATAATATTTAGGATTGCATTTTTTAAATTTTTATTCAAGATTAATTTGACTGAAACAATTTCACTTCTTTGAGATGACGAACCTGCGTATTCAACTACAAGTACCTCGTATACTTGCAAGTAGGATAACCTAGATTTTTAGAACTTATTGTGGCACAACAAGGTGTTTGATGTGTTTGTGAGTGTTGGAAATCAAGTAATTGAAGAATGAAGAAGATGGAGGAAGATTGAAGATGTCACAAACATACAAAATTGGTCACGATCATGGCAGAGATTAAAATCCTAGGAGCACGATTGTGACTCCTATGTTTCTAGGAATGACTTTTTTCATTTGTTTTCGGGTTTAAGGGTAGTTTTTAGTCGATCAAAGTTGGAAAATCCTATCAAAACCCGAGTACACTATTTAAGAATGTGAAACACATTTAAAAAACACAACAGCTGTTGAATCAAAGTGGATCAAAGTGGAGAGATCAAGAAAGCATATGAAAAATCCAACTTTCTATATCAAGGAGCAAATAGAGTTTTTATTCTTTTTCCCTTGTTTCTTTCATTATCCTTGATGTGTAATCTAATTTCCAAAATGTTTATCATGTTTATGGGTTCTAAACTTAGATTAGGAATTATTCTAGATTTAATTTGTTACCTTATTTATTGTTGAATTCAATATATTTTTAAATGTTTATACTAATTGTTTATGCCTAAACTTGACAATGAATCGAGACAGTGAGTCAAAAGTCATTACTATTAGGTTGTACAATGAGAGTTAGCAATTTAATAGACCTACAATTATCAAATTAACAATCATCCAAAGAGAGATCTTGTTTGAGAAATTAATTATCTATTAGATAGCATGAGATCTAATTGAAAATGCTAGGGATAATTTCATAAATCGAGAGGTTGCAAATCTGAAATTTTTGAATTCAATTAGGGTTAACTTATTAGATCTTGAGAGAGAGTAATCAATACCTTAGGAAATCTATGATCAAACACATTAAATCAACAAAATTAAAGGAAACAAAATAAGGGAAAAATAAGTCCAAAGTATTCAATCTTAGTTAAAACCCTAATTTTATTGGCAGCTTAGTGTTTAATTGCTTATTCGCTTTGTTTTATTTTTTATTTTAATTAAATCCAAATAAATTTCTAAATAACTTAGACAAATTTAGGTTCAAATTGTAACTCTTGCATAATCCTCATGGGAACGATAATTTCTTATACTACAAAATATAATCCTTATATCTGCATCATATTGGGAGTTTTATTAGATATAAAACTTGCTAAATAAAAGGGACCAATGACAACTTGAAAATATGAAATTACAACACCTAAACGCAATGGTAGAACATGATGTGTATCATAAAATGGGGGATTATGTTAGACCATCATTGACTGGAGTTGAGTTTAACATAGCAAGATTAGTAATTAAGGAAATAAAACTTTGAAATTAAACCTAAATGATTCAATAGTTCAAGCAGTTTGATGGACTGCCTGATGAGTATCCCAATAGGCATATTGCTAACTTTCTAGAAATTTATATCTCATTCAAGATAAATGAGTCTCATAAGATGTCATTAGATTGAGGTTTTTCTCTTTCAATTTAAAGGAGTGAGCTAAATTACAGCTGAAGTCATTGCTCGTAGGATCCATCACCACATAGAATAGGTTAGTTGAGAAATTGTTGGCTAAATAGTTTCCTATAACAAGATTCAGGAATAGTATTTTTCTCTTTCCAATAGCTAGAAGGTAAGAATTTTATGATACCTATGAGAAATGGAAGGAACTAGTATAAAAGTGTCCATAATATTTTTTAATGAAAATAAGAAATTACCTATTATAATCATAGCATGTTCAAGCCAAGATTTAAAAAAAAGGAAGTTGTTTAAGGTTTTAAAGGAGCATAAGAGGGAAATTATATGAAAAATTTTTAACATGTAGGGAATTAATACCTCTTTTTTGACCCATGAAATCCTTTTTGAAGATGATTTCAGGCTAGTAGTGCATCTATAAAGTTAACTTATTCCAAACATGAAAAATATTGTAAATGTTGGTTAATTAAACTACTTAATGTAGGAGTTATTTACCCCCATTTCTAATAGTTCTTAAGAGAGGTTTTTACATGTTAGTGCCAAGGAAAGGAATGATGACAGTGCTACTAAAAAATACACTAATAGATTTCTATAGGAATTTTCACCGATCAGAGGGTGTATATTGACTATAAGAAACTAAATGATGTTACAAATATGGACCACTTTCCACTATCCTATATTGATCAAATGTGAGAATGATTATCAAGGTAGATATGTTGTTGCTTCTAGGAAGGACTATCTAGCTATTTTTAGATTCTTATAGCCATTGAAGATCAAAGAAGACTACATTTATATATATATATATATATTTAGTATGATTTCTTATCTTCGAATGTTGTTCACCTTATACAATAGACTTGCTACCTTTAGAGGTGCATAATGGCTATTTGAAGAGTTAGTAGGAAACATTATGGATTTATAAATTATATTTCTATCTTTGGTATCTCTTTTCATTCCTGTTTATAAAATTTAGAGAGAATGCTTAAACAATGTGAGGAAACTAAAATGGTGCTTAATTAGGAGAAATGTCATTTCATGGTCTATGAGGGGATAGTGTTGGGTCTTAAAATTTGAGTAAAGTTAGAAAGGTTGATAGAGTCAAGTTAGAAACTATAGAAAAGTTATCTCTACTAACATAGGTAAAGGCAATTAAAAGCTTTCTTAGACATACTAAGTTTTGTAGGAGATTTATTAAGGATTTTTTCAAGATAGCTATACCTTTCGCTAAATTACTTGATAAAGTTGTACCTTTTTATGATAAGTTCTTATATAATTACAATATTTTAAGGAAAATTTAGTAAACTCTCTATCATGGTGGCACTAGATTGGAATTTGCCTTTTAAACTAATATTTGAAGCAAGTGATTTTGCAATTGGTTCAATACTTGGATCATGTAAGAATAAGCATTTTTAACTGATATGCTAGGTAAGAAAAACCTTGACTGATGCATAAGAGATTTACACAACTAAAGAAAAGGAGCTACTAGTTGTAGTTTTTTCTTTTGATAAATTTAGGTCTAATTTATTTTGTCCAAAGTTGTCTATAATGATCATTAAGCACTTCAATTTCTTCTTAAAAAATGACAATAATCTGAAGTGAATAACTCGTTAATACAAAACTTATTATACGATATATAAATGCACAAGAAGGGGGGTTGAATTGTGTATTCTTTTTCATCAAACCCCTTCGTAAAAGACTTCGTTAAAAGAACCTTTCTCTTTCCACAAAAACTACTGAAAATCAAAGTTGTTAAGTATTTTCGAAAACTTGTGTAAAACTAGTAAGATCGAAAATTGAGAGTTAAGAGAGATTGAGAGTTGAGAGATGTTGACACAGCAATTTTTATACTAGTTCACCCCAAACCAGGAGCTATGTCCAGTCCTCAGATATCTTTCTGAGATTCCACTATCTCTCAAAACGTTACAAGTATTCTTTGTTTCCGAGCCTCTTTAGGTGTCTTATAATCAGTATTCTTTCTTTAGGTTATCTGCACTTCTTTCAATTGAAAGATAATTTGAGCTTTGTTACAGAACAATAGCTCTAGATTTTTTCGCACAATAATTTCTCTCAAGAATTGCTAAGCTTTTTTAATTTCGCTAACTTCTTCAGTCTTCGACTCCGACTCATATTTATAGCCTTCGTCTTTAACTACTTCTTGATCTTTAAAGAATCAGTTATTCAGTTGAGTTCTATAACTAACTCAGACTGATTCGTCATCTGACGTGCTTTGCTTTTTCCGTCTACTTTCTTTCGTCTTCTTTCTTTCGTCTGCTTTTCTTTCGTCTACTTTTCTTTCGTCTACTTTTCTTTCGTCTACTTTATTTCTTTTGACTTTTTTTCATCTGTTTTCTTTCTTTTGGGCCTTGCGTCTCAATTTTTCTTTACGTGTGCTTCCATATGCTTTTTGTATCTTGCTTCGTCTGCTTTTCAACTTTGCTTTCGTCTGCTTTTCGCTTTGGTTTCGCTTTCGTCTGCTTTTCTGATTTGCTTCATCTGCTTTTTATTTTAGTTTCCGTTTGCTTTTTGTATCTCTATTATTTGTTCCTCATCAAAATCATTAACGTAAATCCATTTTGACTTAACAATCTCCCCCTTTTTGATGATAACAAATAATCATATTAGTAAAGTGAAAATCATATACAGATTATAACTTTCACCAA
>JAOQMR010078742.1:0-16010 GCA_027563865.1 Erythroxylum pelleterianum | reverse complement strand
ACTGGTTCCTTTGAGAGACGACCCGAGGTTCAGCTATGCTGCAATCCTTGGTATACATTATTTATTTGACCGGTTTCCAAGGATCGATTCTAGGATCGAACGACGAGCCGCGATCAGAAACACCTAACAACAGGATGACCGACCGGTTAGGGTCATCAACATGATTTTCGGAGGTAATGCAGCAGGAAGGTCCACTGTTAGAGGAAGAAAGAGGTATGCCAGGCAGGACTTGTCAGTAAAGAAAAAGAAACAAAACGACAAGATGATTTCGTTCGACGAATCTGATCTAGATGGTGTTAGCTGTCCTCATGACGATGCACTAGTGGTCAACTTGAATATGGAGGGTAACGAGATGAAACGGGTAATGATTGACACGGGAAGCTCGGTCGACCTACTATATTACGATGCTTTTAAGCAGATGGAGGTTCAGGAGGAACGACTACTGCCAATAGAGGGACCCATCAAAGGGGTAACAGGAGCATCAACATACCCGTTTGCCCGAATCCTCCTGAACGTTTGGACAAAAGCCATGTCAAGTAGAGAAGAGTGTTGAATTCTTGGTCGTGAAGTTTGTAGGAGCATACAATGCCATAATTGGAAGAGCCACCCAGATCGCCCTCAGAGCAGTCGTATCAACCTACTATCAAGCAATGAAATTCCCAACACCTCATGGAATCGGTATTGTCAGGTGTCAGCAAAGAATTGCTAGGGAATGCTATTTGGCGGAAACAAGGACACTTGATGGAGCGGTAGTCTTAACGAGCTCTCTCGATATGAGAGCCGATGAAGAAACTGAGAGGATGAACCCAGTAGAAGAAACACAGCAGGTCATATTGGATGAAAAAGATCGATCCAAATTCACAAATTTGGGTTCCGAGCTTGAAAAAGGTCTAGTCAAAGAAATCACAGATTGCTTGATAGAGAACAGATCGATCTTCACCTGGGTACCGAGCGATATGCCTGGAATTTATCTATTAGTAACATCGCATTCTCTAGGTATCTGAAAAGATTGCAAGCCAGTTAGACAGAGAAAGCGCTGGCAAAGCAAAGAGAGGCAGGAAGTGATCAAGAAAGAGATAGAAAAACTGTTTGATGCTGGGTTCATTCGGGAAGTCAAGTGCCCTGAGTGGTTAGCAAACGTGGTACTCGTGAAGAAGAAAAATGGAAAGTGGAGAATGTGCGTCGATTTCACTGACTTGAACAAAGCATGCCCAAATGACAGCTTCCCCTACCCAAAATCAATCAGCTGGTAGACTCCACATCAGGGCACGAACTCCTCAGTTTTTTGGATGCTTTCTTGGGTTACCATCAGATCCAAATGAGTCTTGAAGATGAAGAGAAGACGACTTTTATAACCGACTAGGGCACATATTGCTACCAGGTAATGTCGTTCGGTTTAAAGAATGTAGGGGCCACTTATCAGCGGCTCGTCATGGAAATTTTTAAGAAACAGATCGGTCGATCAGTCGAGGCTTATGTAGATGATATGGTGGTCAAAAGCAAGACGGCCACGGAACATGTCGAAAATCTTAAAGAAGTCTTCTAAACCCTCAATAAATTTTAGACGAAGCTAAACCCTAAAAAATGCATCTTTGGTATGGCATCCAGCAAATTTCTGGGATTCATGATTACTCAGCGGGGGATTGAAGCGAACCCAGAGAAGATTGAAGCCATCATCCAGATGCCCTCATCGTGATGTTTAAAGGATGTTCAAATACTGACAGGACGGATAGTATCTCTGAACAGATTCGTCTCTAGGATGGGGGACAAGTGCCTTCCATTCTTCAAAATTCTAAGGAAGGCGGATGTGACCCAGTTCCAATGGCTGGATGAGTGCGAAAGAGCATTCCAGCATTTAAAGTAATATCTGACTAGTCCACCCGTATTGCAGAGCCTCGCTGAGGGGGAGAATTTGATAGTGTATCTGGTAGTTACGGAAAGGGCGATCAGTGCAGTTCTCGTTCGATCAGACGATAATGAACAATTTTCGATCTACTATGTCAGTAAGGTACTAAATGGGCCAGAAACGCGGTATGCACCCATTGAGAAGCTGGCCCTTTAGTTGATAACCGCAGCGCGGAAACTCAGGCCCTACTTTCAGAGTCACACCATCGAGGTATGGACCGACCAACCCCTCAGGCAGTGCCTTCAAAAGCCTGAAACCTCTGGGCGGTTAGTAAAATGGGCAGTAGAGTTGGGAGAGTTTGATATACACTACAAGCCACGGACAACGATCAAGGCCCAAGTATTAGCGGATTTCATTGCAGAAATGAGTCAACTTACCTCACAGGATGAGCAACACCCTGCATGGAGCTTATTCGTTGATGGGTCGGCCAACGCTGAGGGATGCGGAGCAGGAGTGGTCTTGATCAGCCCACACCAGGAAGAAAAGGTGGAGTATGCTCTTAGATTAGAGTTTTAAGGCATCTAATAATGAGGCAAAATACGAAGCCCTAATAGCCGGTCTTCAGTTGGTAAAAGAGATGGGAGTGAAACATTTAAAGGTATACAGCGACAGCCAAATAGTGGTTGGTCAAGTTACTGGGCAGTATGAGGCCAAAGGAAGCAACATAATCAAGTATTTGGAACTGGCAAAGCAAGAGTTGAGTAATTTTGAAGAATATTCGATCAGTAGGATAGAAAGGATGCAAAATGCTCAGGCTGACGCGCTTTCCAAAATGGCTTCCGATCAAAATGTGAAGAATAATATTTTGGTTGAACGACTTGACCGACCTAGCATTCAGAAAATCAATGAAGTTCTCGAAGCAGATGCTGAACGGTCAAGTTGGATGGAGCCGATCAGACAGTATCTTCTTAAGGGAACGCAGCCGGTAGAAGCCCAGGAGGCCAAGAAACTAAAGGTAAAGGTGGCCGAATATGTGATTGTTAATGACACTCTATACAAGCGTTCCTATGACTGGCCACTATTACGTTGCTTGAGCGAAGAAGAGGCAGAACGAGCAATGGCTAAAGTCCATGAAGGAATGTGCGAAAATCACTTAGGAGGCAGAATGTTGGCTCACAGATTGATCAGACAAGGGTACTACTGGCCGACAATGAAGAAAGATTGTCAAGAGAAAGTTAACCGATGTGAGGCTTGTCGGAGAAACAGCAACCTGTCTCACCAACCAACCAAGCAGTTGAAAATTGTGAGCCATCCTATCCCCTTTGCTCAATGGGGAATGGACATACTAGGCCTTTTTCCTCTCGGTCCTGGGTAGAAGAAGTTTTTGATAATAGCAGTCGAATACTTCACCAAATAGGTAGAAGCGGAAGCGATCGCTACTATTACTGAACAGAAGATAGAAAATTTTGTAAGAAGAAATATACTAAGTCGTTTTGGGATGCCTATGGTGCTGGTTACAGACAACGGTCGGCAGTTTGACAATGATAAGTTTAAAGATTTCAATCACCGACTAAAGATAAGGCTCCAGTTGACTTCAGTGGCTCACCCTCAAAGCAACGGTCTTGCAGAAAACAATAAAAAAAAGATAATGAGCGCTCTCAAGAAGCGCTTAGATGGACGCAAGACGTAGGTAGACGAATTAGATGAAGTGTTGTGGGCATACAGAACTATCTCAAATGAAGCCACAGGAGAAACGCTATTCAGAATAACCTTTGGGGCAGAGGCCTTAGTCCCAGTAGAAGTGGTACTGCACAACTAGAGAGTTTCGAGTTACGATGAAGAGCGAAATAACGAAGCTCGCAAAGCAGAGCTCGTACTTCTCAGCGAAGACAGAGATAGGGCAGCCGCTCATTCCGAAGCCGTCAGGCAAAAAGCAACAAGGTTTTACAATAAAAGGGTAAGGCCGAACGACTTAAAGATCGGCAGTTATGTTCTAAGAAAGGCCGAGGCAGCTGGGAAATATCTTGGAAAGCTGGATCAGGCATGGGAAGGACCCTAACAAGTGGTTAAACGGGCTGGACACGGCTCTTACACCCTGTGCGGCACTAATGTCAAGATTCTACCATGGCCCTGGAGCTCTCAAAACCTGAAGACGTTTTATCAATAGATAAGCTTTGCTTTATTTATTTCTTTACCTTGTACTTTATTGTTGCTTACGCATTTGTATTGGGTACCTTTTTCCTGGCCTTGCCAGCCAGGTTTTTTAACGGCCCACATCTCTACTATCATCAATAAAGAGTTTCAAGTTTCTCGGCAGAAAGAGTCTCGTTAAGATCAGCTAAACACAAAAAAACTAACTGATTGCCATCAACATCATTTGGCCAGATTGCCAAGACAGGATCTTGGAACCAGGTAATGCCGAGAAAACAATCTCGGATCGCTCGCCCTCAACATCGTTTGGCCAGGTTGCTAAGATAGGATCTTGGAACCAGGCGATACCGAGAAAATAATCTCGGATCGCTCGGCCTCGACATCATTTGGCCAGGTTGCCAAGACAAGATCTTGGAACCAGGCGATGCCGAGAAAACAATCTCGGATCGCTCAGCCTCAACATCGTTCGGCCAGGTTGCCAAGACAGGATCTTGGAACCAAGCGATGCCGAGAAAATAATCTCAGATCGCTCGGCCTCGACATCGTTCGGCTAGGTTGCCAAGACAGGATCTTGGAACTAGGCGATGCTGAGAAAATAATCTCGGATTGCTTGACCTCGACATCGGTCGGCCAGGTCGCCAAGACTGGATCTTGGAACCAGGCGATACCAAGAGCCAGAATCTTGGATCGCAACCATACAACAGATCGACGTGTATCGAGTGCACTCGCTCGCTAAATTTCAATCCCTCACACGAAGCTAACGACAGTCTTAAGTTTCATTCAACATAATTAAAAAAGACAACGAAGGATAAAAATTCCATTTCATTATATCTTTTTTCCTGGTCACAAGCCCGACCAGATGAGCTTCGAAGGAGAAAAAAGTCATTTTCATCCCTCGGTGGGAGGGGAAGAGCCAGCAGCCAGATTGGTGGGGGAAGTAGCCTCGGAGGTCGGCAGAGCAGCTAGGACGGGGTCAGGGCCTGAAGGAGCAACCAGAGAGACATCCCCGCGAGTTTGCTCCTCCTCCTCATCAGAACTGAGGTCTAGCATCTCGTCAAGTAATACCTCTCGCTCTCTCTCGGCTATCTCCCTCACCTCCTCGAGTGAAAGGCCGAGCTCTGTGGGAAGCATCGGTTCAGCATAATCCTCGAACAAAGGACCATCCAACCTGTAGAGGGCGCAAACGCTGTGGAAATTCTTCATGATGGAAAGAGCCAAGTCACAAGCAAATTCCTTGCACTCCTCGTGTAAGAATCTCTTTTTCCATCGCTTGATTGCTTCGATTCTCTGCTCTTTGATGGAGCCTTGTAACTCCATCAGCTTATTCTCAGCCTTCAGTTTGTCCATGACCGCTTCATGACAGTCATGGAGGACTTTCAAACGGAGCTCATGCTCCATTTTTGCGTTCGAGTTGGCATTGAGCACTTCTTCCCGCAACGCTCGGCACTCACTTTCCAGCTCATCCCTGGAAGCGACCACTCTGCTCTTCTCCTGCTCCCCCGAAGCGAGTTGAGCTTTTAAAACGCTCCTATCTTCCTCCCAAAATTTCTTCTCCTCCTCCAAAGAAGAAAGTTGAGCTCGCACCACGTCCTTCTCCTCCTTCGCCTCCAACAGTTCGACCCTCAGAGTGTTGACCTGTCGAAGAAGAGCCTGAATCTCCCGGTCCATCGTCTCGGTCCCTTCATTGAACTTCTCGAGACGTTCATGCACCCCAGAGGCGAACATCAAATCCCTTGCACAGCCGCGAATGAGACTGGCCACCAGCTCCTGGTCGTTTAATGTCTCCACAAACTTTTTGTCCTGAGGAGGGACAAATTTTTGAGCAATGTGAAGAGCCACATCGATGTAGTCTTATCCAGACTAATCACTGACTCCCACTTCTCGGCGCTCGCCGCTCCCCCTTCCCTTTGCCCTAATCCGATCGGGCAACACGCTCTCCCCCCTTCTCCTTCTCCTTGCTTTGGTCTAATTGGTAGGGCGGTCGGTCGAGAACCCGAACGGTTCTTTTCCTCTTGAGGGGTCGTTCCACCCCCTCCTCCTCTTCCTCCGTGACAGCTCGGTCCTCACCCACCGATCGGGTCATCAGAGTTGTAGACTGTTCACGCACTGTATCCTGAACGAGTGCTGTGGACTGCTCAGGAACAGTCGGCTGAGCGACATCTACGCTGGCCTCTCCCTTCTTGCTTCCCTCTTTTGTCTTCGGGTTTGGTCTGGCAACTTTGCGCTGACCCTTGGAGGTGTTGGAGGACTCGGCGAAATCTTTGAGCTTTGCCATGGCTGCACAAATTTAGAAGCGGGTCAGAAATCGAAACAAACTTATGAATGCAAAAAGTAGTTAAATTACAAGGGGTCGACCAGAAGGGGCAAACTCCTCCTCTAGCTCGTTAATTCGAGGCGGGGGATCAATCAAGAAGGAATCGGTCGATGCCCCTCTACGATACCCCGAAATAAGACGGTCAAAACTATACCGACCGAGCGCCTGAATCCGATCAATAGCTTCCTGTTCCTCTCTAGTAAAAGACAGGTTAGAAATATCGTTCCACCGCTCGGTCAGGGGGTATCTCCACGGCCTGGATTCAAGAGTAGATCCTGGGGGCCTCACAAAGAAATACTTCGTTCTCCACGCCTTGATTGTCGAAGCCGTTCCAGCAGGACGATATCGCGCATCCCTGTACTAGAAATGAGGAACCCCGGCCCCGACACTTGAGCTCTAGTTCATCCTTACAAAATGATGCAGGACACTGACCGATGGTGGACGCCCGAAATGATGGTACAGCCAAGCCAGACCATTGATGAACCTCCAACCATTCAGAGGAATCTGGCTCAGCCTTAACTGGTAGTCGCAGCATACCACGTCAACGATAGGGGCATACGGAAGCTTCATACCGGCGACCGAGAAAAAGTTGTCTGGCACAGCGAAATAACCCCTAGATTGCTATAAATTTGCTCGTTCTTCCAAGCCAACCTGGGCCCCCATAACGAAGGAATATTATGCCTGATGATCGATCGGTTCAACTTCCCTTCGGTCATCGTTGATTCGTCTCTCGGAGGCGCTTCAACGATCAGCCCATCTTTCCGATCACTCGCCGTGACCCCCTCATTTGGCCTTGCCTCCAACACCTCCATCGCTTTCGCCAGTATTTCGAGTGTCCGACTATTTGCAAAGCACTTTCGGCGGCCCGCTCCTGGCAGGGCTCCCCCTGGGCCGCATTAAACTCTTCGCTAAAACTCGCAGGCGGCTGTGATGAAGCTAGGCGAGTAGGCGATGAACAAGAAGAGGGGACAACAGTTTCATTTCTAAGCCTAATCTCATTTCTAGGACTAGTTGACGTCATGATTGTAAAAAGGAAATTTATAGGATGAAGGAAGGAAAGAGGATGTACCTAGTTTAGTGATTGGAATTTGGTATTTGAACGGCGGTGGAAAGAAAACTCCGGTGATTGCAAACAAAGAGATGAAGAATAAAGAAAGCAGAGATCGGAGAGCCGAATACGCAGAAAGTGAAGGAGTGTGTCGATTCTGAGCATTTATAATAGAGACCAGATGAACGGGTGTTCCAACCAATGTTGGACGCGTGGCATAGTCTGAGATGTGGCGAATTAGGGTTGTCAGAGACACGGAACGGCGCGACAGTTGAAAGGACGCACATGACAGCTGCACAGCAGTTAAAAAGACGCTTCATTTCAAATTAGTTGAAATGACGCACATGACAGCTGCACAGCGGCTAAAAAGACGCTTCATCTCAAATTTTGAACATCCACCAGTGGATATGCGCCATAAAGTACCGATTAAACTCAGTGCTTTGATTAGACGTCTACGCATGATCGATCGGTTGGCCCTATCAAAATGATTGATCGGTCAGCCCTATCAATACGATCGATCGGTCGGTCCTATCACGAGTTGTCAAACAATCAAACTACACAATCTTTATTTAATCCTCCGACCCTTCTCCAGGATCAGACTCGAGGAGTAAGGGGGGCTTATGGTTAAGTCGGTCGTGCTAGGCCCAGACCCAGGCCCAGGCATAGACGGCCCATTCATAGATGGTGACTTCCTACTCATAAGGGAAGGCCTAAACCTAGCAGGTATTTTTCATATATAAGTTCATTACCTCATCATGAAAAAGGTATGATTTTAGAACCCTACTATTCTTTATTCCTAGCCACCAAAACCCTTACAAAGAAAAAAACTAACTTGAGTGTCGGAAGTGCCTACCGGCAGTCAACCTCCGGTGTGCCTTTATTGTTTTGCAGGTAATTATGAGCCAAAGTCAACCAAACTCATGGATCCAAGCAACAGCGCCCAGCCCCCTCAAGTTCAGACAGAATCAGGTCTGATACGATATGTATCGACCAGTACAGAGTGGTATCAAAATTATGCAAAAGGTTTATGAATCAATTTTTCGAATAATTATATTTTGATTCTCTTAAATAAAAAGTCCAATGAACTTGTACATTGGTTCGTGGAAAACTGAAAACATTGGAATCTAGACATTAAGCATTGCTTAGCTGTCATCATCATTGGAATATAGTTGTGAAAATCACATTTCACAAAATTTCCACCGTCTGTTGCGCCAAACCAGTGAGTCAACCTTCTTGATGGCTAGTGAACATTGCGTTCTGCTGCAGAAACTAGATGTGTGTGCTGGGATCAGAGTTGACAGGAAGACCTAATCCGGTCAGACCTTAAATCAACGGATTTGAGTTAAGGTGATGGAGTTATAATTAAGACTTTTTTAAAAAATATTCAATATTTAGTTAAATATTGAGTTTAGACTGTCAGACCCAATTTGAAATTCAAAAATTTTATTATTTAAATAAAGTGATATTGTTTTTAATTTTAAAAATTAAGAAAATAAATCTTGATTGAGTTCGAGCTAGAACTTCACTTCAAACTAGATTTAAACTCTCAAAACACAAAATTTAAGATTAAGTTAGAACTTGGATAAGCACGAGCTGAACCTTACTTATTGTTATCCTTGGTTAGGAATTGATTCCTCTCATTCCCCCTTAATAAATTTTTTTGAAAAAAGTATAGGGTTAAATTGTGTTAGTCTCAATTGAAAAAAAAAACTTGAATTATCTTAATTTAATAAATTCTCGTTGTATTTTGAAATTCTAATAATCTTGATCAAAATAAAAGATGTATTTTTTTATATTCTTAATTATTTTAAATTTTGATATAAAATAAGAAAAAATTAAAATGTTCATCAAATCAAGAACAATTTAGATATACTAGATTAATTTACGTATTTTTTCTTAATTAATTTCAGCCAAAAATACAACATATGTTGAATTTATGAAATGTGTGTAACGTATAAATTAAATTCATGATAGATCAGTTAAACTAATAACTATTAAGTGAAAAGGTACATTCGGTTTAAGTTAATGAAAATTTACAAATATAAACATGTAGATAAATCTCTAACAGATGGTTATGAAAATTTACTTTTTATATTAGATTATAAGAATTTATTTTAAAGTGATTTTCTTTACAAGTGTTATAGAAAGGGGTATAGAGTATTTATATATATAATTCTAATAAGATAATATTTTATTTTCATTTTTTATTTAGTATGTATATATTAAAGAGTTTGAAACTGATTTTTGAACAAGATTCATGAAAAATTATTGAATGGATAGAGTTATTTATAAAATTTTCAGTTGTTTAAAAATCATTGAAAATATTATTTTAATAAGATCGGTAATCTTAATTAGGTAATAAAACCAAAGGGATTAAAATCTATTATTAGATGGTAACCTGCTATAAGTCAACTAAAATTGGCTTGGGTTTAACAGACATTAAAGACATTCAACACTTACATATAGAAGTAAATTAAGACAATAATTAAAAAATTAAATTGATTTGATCAATTCATCTTCAATTTTTTAAATTAGTTATTTTTATGTTTCCGTTTATTTTAATAATTATTGTTTTTAAAATTTTGGTGATTCTTAAATTAATCATTTTTATAAATTATAATATACTAATTAATTTTTATTCAATACTTCATTTTGATTAAATTTAATTGGTATATTCTTTTCTCATTTTATTTCAGATTTTTTAATGTTATTAAATCTTTACTGTATGCTAATTTTATCACGATTTACTATTAATTAAAATCTAAAATCTTAAAATTTAATTTGATATTAATTAAAATTTTAAATCTCTTAGATTAGCGAAGGTGTTTATCAAAATTTACTTTTTATATTAGATTATAAGAATTTATTATAATCTAGAGCTATGATTCCGAAAGTTGGTAATACTTCGTAAGTTTGATGAAGAGAATTTTCAGAAGTTAGGTTTGGCTCAAGTTTATAATCGAGTCAATCAAACCCAATTTTTTAATTTTAAATTTTAAAATAAGCCATTTTATTCAAAATATTGTTATTTTCACTCAAAATGTTTACACTTTAGGTTGAACAGGTCAGACAACTCAAGTTTAAGCTCAATTTGAATCTTCAAGTTAAATGAGAAAGAAAAAAAAAGTCAAATCTAACCGAAAATTTACTATACTTGGGTTGATCCCAAGTCCAAATGTCATTAATTACTGGTTTGATACTTACGAAATGATTTATGTTTAATATTAATTTTCTAATATGGTTAAAATAATTTGATGATTTCAAATATAATTTCTATATAAAAATATTGAGTTGATATGATTAAAAAATTATGAAAAATTAAAATTGAATTTAAATAGAAAATTTTAGCAAAAAAATTTGAAGTTCGTTTTATTGTAATATTGAACAGTATTGGTCATTTTAATTATAAAATTAATAAAAATATCAAATACAAACTAATTCAAGAAGTTGTAAAGAGTTTATAAAATATCAAATAAAATATCATTTTGGATATTTTATCTTCCTTATGTTAATTGTTTTTATGATCTCAATTCGTTGGTTTTGGGAAGAATTGAGGAAAATTCTGATAATGATAAATTATGTGTCTTTATTAAATTAATATAATTATCAAACTCTGAAAATCATATAAAAAAATAAAAAAGGATGAAAATATTATTATGTTTGCTTTCTCTCTATTTTTTTCACCTTTAGATGCTTTGACTTTAATCTCATGCAAACCTTGCCTTTTTTTCTCTTTTATATCATGAAGTAAGTTTTTTTTGCACTATACACGGTCACATATAAGGTCGTATAATTGATCGTATCTTTTTCTGTAGCGCTCCCTTACCGTAGGGTACACACCGGGACGCCCGAAGGTCATTCCGATCCATATACTACGATAAAGGCGCACCACGATCGATCACTACACTCACTCCACATGGCATCATATAAATATTTGCTACAAAGCATCAATAGAAATTTCATCAAAATTTTGAAACCAAGTGTTTCCTCATTTCATTACTCGAAACCAGATCTTTACAATGTGTCTTGCAAACCTTAATACACATCTATCTACAAAGTCTAGTAAAAAGGCATTACAAAATGCTAAGTCATCCAAAATATTCCAGACACATCTCAGCTGACCGACCTTTGCGCCATGGCTTCACTTCAATCACAATTTATACAGTAGAGGAGCGCCTCAAAAGCTAAAGTCGCCTATCGATCCTGAAAAACAATGATGCAATTTTGCTGAGTTTTGCGAACTCAATGAGTTAACCATCATCGATGGTTTCCTCAATCAAGCATAAAGCAATTCAAATAGCACTTATCACATTTCACATAGTAGTATACACAATTATCCCATTTCCAGATACATAATTAAGTCTACAATGTATTCAGTCAATCACAAAATCACATTTCATAAATTTGATAGTTCCACTTAATATAGGCCAAGTAACCACTGAAATTTATCAAATTATAATGCATATGAATTGTTTATGAGACCCATTCCAATTATTATGTTGTTGAGACCGAGTGCCTGAACTGTCCCGTATCCATTGGATATCGGGCTCATTAATCGGTGAGCCAATGGCTCTATATCATTTTCGAGCTCGGGGCTCGTTTTCAATTGTTGAGCTTTAAGCTCTAGCGGTGACTACTCAGGTCCAACTGCCTTTATCTGATTATGCATTCATGAATGGAATGCATGTAATATAATTCATCACTTTAGAAACACATAGGTCCCATATTCACATCAATCAGCACTTCAATAATGCAATAGCCAGTACATAATTCATCGGACCTCCTATCCGGCATCCATAATCAATCCCATTCCCATTCATTCAATAAAAACATTAACAATTAAGAAGAACTGTCTAGGTTACTCACCTATTGCTCCCAAAGCTAATGCCTGGAAGGTTCGGCAACGTCTGTAGGTTGACGTTCTAGTTGCTCCTCTATAACCAAATAACATATATAAATCACAATTTGCACAATTATTGAAGTTTCATAATGCACAGGAATGAAATGAAAGTTGTACACTACATGCATGACAAATCCCGGGGATCATTCAATACTGTACCGACTTCCAACAAGAATTTGACTATCTTAGAGATTAAATCAAAATTCCCTCTTATTCATATGATTTGTAGCCCTATTTCTCTAGTTTACTTTAAAAAAAGAATCACCTCATTTGGGGTCCTATAGGTCCAATTATGATCAAAACATTGTAAAACTATCCTCAATGACATTGTTCCAACAGACTCCCACACTTTCTTTTATTCAATATCTTTCCATTCAACACCAATTCACACAAATTTTTGTGGAGATGTTGGAAAATGTGTTAGAAAACTAAGGCCACAAGAATCAAGTCATTTGGAGGTCTATAGAAGGAGTTATGGTCAAAACAAGCAACCATGTTCATAACTGTCCTCCACTGACGTACTTTGGAAACAACGCCATAACTTTCGTTCTAGATGTCGGATTGACTTCAGTTTTGTACCAATTAATATGTAGACATCCTGATCTACAGACCCAAAATTGCAATTCGGACGTTAAGGGGGTCAAAATACACGGACCGTGTGAAATCACACGGCCAGGCCGTGTGACATTCTGCCGAAATTTTTGCCCCCTGCCCAGATTTACACGGCCCGTGTAAATTTACACGGGCAGGCCGTGTAACAATCTGTTCCCATTAATTTTTCACTTCTCAAACCTTCTCCCAATGATCCTAAACCCATTCTAACCTTCCATACACTCTTAAGCAACCCCAAATCACCTATTCTTAAGCAATTATCACTCTAAAATCACTTAAACACAATTCAAACTTCATTAACAATCAACTTTCAACTCATTCCCAACATCATCCCTATGAACTTTTTCCTTCAATTTCATCCAAGTTTAACTCAACATCTACCATGCATAATGATAGAAGCCATTCATACATAAGTCATATCCCTTAATGAATCAAAAGCACTTCAAATGAAACACAATCATGCAACCTTTATTCATAACACTCTCAACATTCAATTTCCTAACTTCATGCCATCATTTAGGATTCTTCAAAACCAAATTCACAACTATCATGTACATAAGAATTTCAGTTCATCATCTCTAGTTCCCTTTACATCGAACCTCAATTCATTTAGACTTTATGTCTATACACTTGGAATTCACTCAAGAATTAAACTATGGCAATTTTCCAGATTTTCACATATTCAATCCTTCACTTAACCTAATTTCTCATTTCCATTCCTTCATCCATCATATATTCAATTCAACATCAAGCAATCATTTACAAGCAATTCATGAACCACAAGTGACTACAATCAAGATAGAACATATAAATAGAAATAGTCATCCAATCACTTCTTCAATCTATCTTTCATACTTTAACTCTCCCAACACATTTCCATGAAATCAAAACTCAATACATACACTTTAAACACTACATGAACACTTCTAAACATCAATTAAACACACATAAATGAGCCTTAAACAAACATGATCCAATCATCAATTCTAACCTCAATTATGCAATATTCATTACATTAAACATGAAACTTACTTGATTAAACCACTAAATCTTCAAGTTCTTCAAGAAATCACCAAGACCTAATTTTCAGTCTTCACCATCGATCATCATCTTCTAAGGGTGAGAGAAGTAGGTTCAAGGCAAGCAAGCAAGAGCAAGATGACAAGAAGCAAAAGATGAAGTTAATAGCTAAACTTTGAGTGATCAATTTCAAGAAGAAGAAGAAGGAGGATGGTCCACGAAAATGAAGGAAGAAAAACACCAAAATTAGCTTAAGAGAGGGTGAGTGTCGTGAGAGACAATGGAAGAGCCTAATTAAAGGTGAGCTTAAGAGTTAAGGCATTAATACATGGCTATTGTAATGCCATATGTCAAGCCCTAATAAATCCTTCTTTAATTAATCACTTTTAACCCAAATTCCCATAATTTCCACTTGTCTAATATCCCTACAACCATATGCCCATAATTCAATACCATATGCTACAAAATTCTACTACTATTGACTAATTGGTCTGCCACCCGACATTTTTCCTAGTCCGGGTTTTTACCCCGAAAAATTTCAGAAAATTTCATAAAATTCTCCAAAATTGAAAAATCATTGTTGACACTCTCCAAATAATTTTCAAAGATCACTAACTCGAAATTCTCAAAATTCCCATCCAATTATAGTTATAACCAATTAGACCGGGAATGTCAATGGATGCATGTACAATTCATTTCATGAGCAACAAAATCATATTTCACAATCCAAATATGTCACATAATAAATGCACAAGTAATTGCATTACAACCCCTCACTAAACACTCAAAATTCTCATTTTACCCTTCCCGCTGGAACCGGGATGTTACATTTTCAGCTCTGCCTCAGTCGTAGATATACACAATTACAAAGAACTATACGGTTGATCCACAAGGTTATGTAAATAAAGAATACTAGCATTTGGCAACCTACATCACAGGTGGTCCTACATGCCCATTATGTCCAGAGGAGTTTGATCCGACTGTCATCCGCCTTGTCTTCACTCGTTTGTCATTCCTATGAACTATAAAGGTATCTACGATTACCGAAAAATAGATACAGAACTTTATTTGCAATAGTTTTATATTTAATTTTAATACGTTTACTATTTTCTTCACAACTCACAAGTATTATAGAAAGGGGTATTGTTGGGACCCGATCTCAGGAACCGGATCCTAACCGGAAAATAGAAACGGAAACGGAGCAAACAGAATTGAAAATAGAAATTGAATCGGAAAACGAATGTCTTATCGCAATCGAAGCGAAACGAAACTGAAGCAAATCGAATGAACAGATTCTTTTTGAATCGAATCCCACTGAAACAAATGTCCGACATCCGCTTAGAAGTATCTTAGAAAAACATATCGCGACGCATTGGAAACCCTAAGACTAATCCGAGAATCCCGATATAATTTAATTTTTTTTCATCATTTCATTCTTATTCATTCCTTCCTCTTTATACAAAACCATAGCAATTTCCCTTTAGGAAATTATCCTTAGTCAAAATCAATTCATAATCTCTTCTTAATCAAGTCATACATGTCCCAAAATTTCATTGTTTACTAAACACTTATCTTTAGTAAACTAACTTCTTATTCATATTCATATTCATATTCATATTCTTATTTTGCCATAACCCGATTTTCTCGAAAATCGGGCAACATAACGACTGTATTTTGACAGCCCGAAAATTTCTGCAAGTCAAAAACATACACTTCTATATATCCAAACACCACACAGAGTCATCAGATCTCTCGTCCGGAATCCAAACACCAGCAATAACGCAATCTTATATCTAAAACACTTCATAATCTCAATCCATAATTTAAGTCACAACCATATCCCATTTCTAGACAAACTCATACATCCAAAATTCATAAATCAAACACACAATCTACTTATAATCATAAACAAATTCCATAACTCATCTCCATACACAATTTCGAATACATCAGATACTTTATAAGCACAAATGGCATTCCAAGCCATATACAAATTACAAAAACATACAAATGTCGAACTGACTCCTTGACCGTATTCATCTGATCTCCTGCTCGAAACCTGGAGATGGGGATGAAAGGGGGGTGAGCTTGACAGCTCAATGGGTAACATACTTATAAA
>JAOQMR010078686.1:0-16033 GCA_027563865.1 Erythroxylum pelleterianum | reverse complement strand
AAAATGTCAAAGAGACAGAACATAAATCGGACTAAATTTGCTTAATATGCTAACCCCTAATTTGGGGCGTTACAGAGTGATAAGAGAACAGAAACATAAATGTTTATTTGAAGATAAAACATTGTTAAATTGCATCACTAACCGAGCACCTAATTTGACACACACTTTATTCTTCATATACCAAATAAAGAACAATTCAGCCTTAGTACATGTACATGCAGTGGCCTTTCGGCCGAAATAACTAAAGGCTAAGAAACGATGCATAGAAATCCACTCCATTTTATTGAGATCACTACCCTTGGATTGACTGGGAGTATAAGGAAAAGGGTTAGAAAACATTGATTTCCATGCTTGAAAAGATTTGAACTCACCATAATCCATGACAGATTCTTTATAAAGAGTCAAATTAACATAATCTTCATCTATTAACCCTAAGGCTAAATTGAACTCAGGAACACTTTGTTTGAATTCGACTCCCATTAATTTATATTGAATCACATTAGGACTGTTTAAAGTAAATTTGTCCGATTTATCAAATTTAAAAGTAGTGTAGAACTCCCTAGTTAATTCAATAAAAACAGGACAACTAATCAATGCAAAGTACTTCCAACTTAATCGATAAGAAGATCGTCAAAATTTTCCTCAATATCCAATTCTTCTAGGGAAGGGTAGTGTACATACTTACCCGCAACAATTTGCCGAGTTTTAATAATAGCGTCTTATTTGTCTTCGTACTTTGGTGTTAAAACTAAGACATCCTCGTAAATCTGACTCAGCAGGTGGTAGAACATAAGTATTTTTGACAATCTGCACATGCTTTATTTTGTTATCAGCTTCAGAGCTTTCAACAGATTTAGCATTCATCGATGAATTGCCTTTTGTTGCAGTTTTAATAGTAGGCTTATAATGGCCCATTACACTAAACAAGATAAAAAAATTATTTGAAAAAATATTAACAAATAAATAATAATTAAAATTAACTAAAAGAAAGATTAACTAAAAGTAGGTAATAAGAAAGAAAAATAAAAATAATTAAAAATAAAAATAATTAAAAGCAGTAAAAATGCAACTTTAAAATAAAATAATAAATAAATTGGGGCATAGGTTCGTTTCTGTTATGCTTGGTCGATTATTGGTATGTTAGTGAAGAATTGGGACTATGTTGTGTTGTGCGTGGGTTGGTGAGGCTGTGGCGTTGTGAGGATGGTTGTCTACGTGAGTGTGAGAGAGTGGCATGTGAGGTTGCTTTGATGGTGAATGTTGGTGATGGTGCAGCGTTGGGAGGCTGCTGGTGAGGGTTATGGCACGAGTATGGGTTGCTGAGGTTGTGGTGTTGTGAGGATGGATATCTAAGTGTGTGTGAGAGAGTGGTGTGTGAGGTTGCTTTGATGGTGAATGTTGGCGATGGTACAATGCCGGAAGGCTACTGGTGCTGGTGAGGGTTGCTACATTGACATGGGAGATGTGTGGGAGATTGTAGCTCATGCTGGTAAAGGCTACGTAAGTGGTGTACAATGGAGAGGGTTGTATACGTGGGCTGCAGGGAGAGAGCCACTGGTGTGTTGATGGCGTAGGTGGAGTTACTATTGGGTGGCGTGAGTGTGTTGTTGTTTGCTGAGCTTTGGTGTATGGTGCGACACTGGGAGAGATCATGGAGTAGAAATAGTTGGTGTCCTGCAAAGAAGAAATGATTGATTAGGTTCTTATAATTTTTTTAAATAAATAAATAAACACTGTAAAAATTGGAAATAATAAAGAAAAATTTACGTTTTTTAATTTTTTATTTATTTATTTTTATTTTTTTAATGTTAGATTATCAATTCAGAACAGTTAATCGCATAAGCCGAGATCTCATCTTATGAGATTTAGTCTTCTGGAAGTCCAAAACACTAAATCGCATAAGATGAGGTCTCCCCTTGTGAGATTTAGGAGTCTGGAATTTTAAGGTTCTCATTCTAGAACACTAAATTGCATAAGGCGAGAATTAGTAGTCGAGATTTTTTTAACTAATAATTTATGTTTTAAAAACAAACAAATGCATCCTAGAAAGAACTAAAACAAAATAAAATAAATCTATCATATTTTGGGTTGCATTTTGAAAAGAGCAATTATTTAATGTCATTATACTCGACAGCCCGGTTCTTCTCAAACTTCTTCATATGATGAAAGTTCCAAATCAAAGCTCATTGTACTGGAAATCGTCATTTCCTCATAAAATGGTTTCAGTTTACGTCCATTAACCTTCAAAATCTTTTCGTTCTCTAAACTCTTTATTTCCACTGCACTATGTGAAAAGATATTAGCAATAACAAATGGACCAAGCCATCTAGAACAAAACTTACCTGGTGTTGGACCTCGATTTTTTTATTTTATTTTTATTTATTATTTGTTTTCTTTATTTCTTAATTCTGCTTTTAATTGTTTTAATATTTTTAGAGATGAGTCTTATTTATTTTAGTAGTATTGAAGAGGGGAATTAAGTGTTAGAACTAGAATTGGATTATTAGTAGTAGGCTTGTTGTGTTATATGGAAGTGTAGAGACATATAGGACAAAATAAGGGCAAAAGAGGAAAGTTCTAGTAAGTGGAGGCCATTTATGGAAGAAATGGTTAAAAGCTATGTTAGAAGTGAATGAATTAAAAGAAGGAGAAGTGGGTTGTCGTATAAACCAAGAAGAAGAAGAAGAATCGCGAACAAATAGAGAAGAAGAAGAGAGAGTCGTACGAAGCTTGAGGGAAAGAAGAAAGAAGAAGAAAAGGAAGAGAAATCAAGTTATAAGGGTAAGCTTTCATCTTTTCTTAAGTTAGATTTAAGAAAGCGGGTGAATGGAAGTTAGGGTTTGTGTTGGGAATGAAGAAAGAAAGAAGAGAAGAATGGGGTTAAGTGGATTTTGTGATTTCTAAGCTAGGGTTTTGGTTATTCTAGCAAAAAGGGGTTGTGAGTAGGTTAGGTATAAAGTTTATTTTCATCTTTGTTTGATTTATGAATATTATAGTTTTCCTTTAAAATGTATTTATTGAATGAAGTATGATTTAATTGAAGGAACTCAAGAAAACCCCACTCAAGACAAGGAGGAAGGGCAATCTTGAATTCGGATACCGACGATAGGTGGGTAACATTTTGTTATAGTTGTTGTGTAATGGGCAAATGCCCTATGTGTGCTATCTTTGTTATATTGTGTGTATAGTGAAAGTGTAATCCTTGATTTGAGAGAGAAGGATGAAACTATGATGATTCGAAAGAATGAAAGAAGCATAAAATGCTACTCTTATGTATGAATATGGGAGCCTAAATTGGTTGTGATTGGGAGAGAGAGAACCTATTTCGTTAAGTCACGTGCATGTTGACCCCCTTAGCATTCTCCCGACTGCCCGCTTGTGGCCCACGAGATCCGAAAATGGACTCGTCGTGTTTACGGTAAACTTCGGTTTCCATCGTGTTTATGGAACTCTCGAGCCAATTGTGTGGATTCCATTCTTTAATTGTGTTTATGATGCATAATATGTGTTTGATTGATATAAACTCTCATGTTATACCTTATGTGATGAGTCGAGTTAATTGTGATTTATGTGACAAAGTTGAGTATTTCAGCATATTATGTAAATTGCTAATGCTTTGGATTATTAATTGTGTGTTGTGTGGCTCATTACTCGATGGCTATAATGTGTTAGCCACTGAGCCGTGTTAGCTCACCCCATTCTCCCTCCTCAGGTGCAAACTCAAGTTGAGAGCTGAACCTTGCAAGACATCGGGCATAACTCCAAGAATCTTAGACACTTTTGTATTAAGTTAGTAACTAGCTTTTGGAGTAGCTTTGTAAGCATATCGATCATTGAGCATCTCATCTTTTGTATTTTGTACTTGATCTTTGATGAATATGCCGATATGTAACCAAAGCTATGCATGAACCTTTATGATTGGAAAAGAGCATGAGAGCTTCAGTACTCTCTTTTTCATGTGTTGGTATTGATTTGTGATCTGTGAATGAACTGGGAAAGAGTCTGTGTATGAGTCTTTTAATTGTTGAGTTGCTGTTGGGTTTGTGCTTTGGAGAGCTCTCTGGAAAGTTTGCTAAGGTTTATGAGCTATTTATGATGTGTTAAATTGGTAGGTGTGAGTCGTTGGAATTAAATGCAGGTGTTGTCTAAATGACAGATTTTTAGCAGAAGCTTTGAGTCCACTTTTGACCCTTATAGAGATGGAGTATAGGTCGGTGATCTCTTGAAAATTGTAGATCTCTCTGTTCTCTATGAAATAGACACCAACTATGTCAAATTTGGAGTTAGGAGTCAAAAGTTATAAATGTTTGAAGATTGGATGTCAATCTAATAAGTTGGTCAGGGAGGGGGGCTTGGGTGAGCGCCCCGGTGTGTGAGCGATCGGGCGCTGGGCTGAGCGATCTTGCTGTGCGCTGGGCGATTTCGGTCGGGCGACCTTCGATAGGTTTCTGGTCGGTCCGACCTTCCTTCACTCTTTTGACTGTAACTTTGTTGTCCGACCTCCGATCGACCCAATTTTTGAAGCGATGGATTTCTCAAAAAATTTTCTATCTTTCCACATTCGATTTATCAGTATTGCTTTTAAATCGAAAAAGATGGTTTGAAACAAAGTATGGCGATCGGTTGACAAAGTCTGAATATACTTTACTAATTTTAAAATATCCGAAGCTATGGAGCTCGGATCGAGGCGATTCTTGTTTTAAATTAAACTATAGACATAAAGCTCCAAGTTTTATTAAGGAACTGATCGGAAATTTAGTCTCCTAGATTTTAAAATTTTGACATGAAGTCGGTAGAGGGTCAGTTTTCACTGTTTTCTTTAAGATAGTATTTTAACCATAACTTCTTCATTTCAAACCCAAATTGAGCGTTTTCAGTGGCGTTAGAATCGTTAGAAAAGAGGAAGCAAAATTTTCTTAAAAAGCCAATCCGAATTTTCTATTGGAGGTTTCCCCTATTTGTGGCCAGTATTATTGTCGGTTTGGGTCTTCTATGCTTATAAATTTTCGAATTTTCGTAAGCATCCAACCTTATTTCCTCTAGCTCTTATAATTCTAACTTCCTTTCCTCTCTAGCTTTCGCCAAATCCATGTTGCAATGTTGCACCGCCCAATAGGCTTTATGTTCAATTTCCACCGGTAGATGGCAAGCTTTGCCAAAAACTAATTGATAAGGAGACATTCCTATCGATGTCTTATAAGCTGTACAGTATGCCCACAGAGCAATCATCCAGTCGTAAACTCCAATCCTTTCGACTAAGATTCACAGTCTTTTCTAAGATGGATTTCACCTCTTTATTCGATACTTTTGCTTGTCCATTCGTTTGCGGATGGTAGGCGGTGGATACTTGATGATGCACTCTATACTTTCTAAATAGCGTTGCCACAACTTTATTGAAAAAATGACTTCCTTGATCACTAATGATGGCACCTGAGATTCCAAATGTATTAAAAATGTTAGTTTTTATAAACCTTACAATAGTTGCAAAATCGTCAGTTTTGGTGGCTTTTGCTACCACCCAGTTTTAAACGTAATCAACAACCAAAAGTATGTAAGAAAATCCATAAGATGAAGAAAAGGGCCCTCTAAAATCAATACCCTATACATTAAATATTTCAACTATAAAAATTAAGGGTTGAGGCATTTCTTTCTGATGAGATAACATACTTGTCTTTTGATATATATCATAACTTTTACAAAACACATAATAATCTTTAAATAAAGTTTCCTAATATAATCCACTATCCAAAAATTTTCTAGCAGTTATTTTAGGGCCAAAGTGACCTCCACATGTATATTTGTGACAAAAGGCTAAGACAAAATTTTGTTCATTTTTTGGCACATAGTGCTTATAATTTGATCAGAGCAAAACTTCCATAAGAAAGGTTCATCCCACACATAATATTTTGCCTCATTTCTTATCTTTTCCTTCCTGGACTTATTAGTAAAGTTCTAGTAACTAAATAATTTACCAAGTCAGCATACCATGGAATCATACCTTTCGTTTGGAATAATTGCTCATCAGAAAAACTTTTCGAAATAGGTAAAATATCTTCATCTCTTACTAACCTACTCAAGTGATCTTCTACTAAATTTTTTGCACTTTTTCGATCCTTTATTGTCAAATCAAACTCTTGAAGTAGCAGAATCCATCGTATTAGCCTCAGTTTGGACTCCTTCATTGCCATAAGATATTTCAATGTTGTATGATCAGAATAAACAATAACTTTAGAGCCAAGTAGATAAAATCTAAATTTATCTAAAGCAAAATCAATTGTCAACAGCTCTTTCTCAATTGTAGAATAATTGCACTCCATAGAATCCAATGTCCTAGAAGGATAGAAGATAACATGACTTCCTTTCTCAATCCTCTGACCTAAAATAGCTCCCATTATGTAGTTGCTAGCATCGTACATGATCTCAAACAAAAGATCGCAAATTGGTAGTTGAATAATTGGCATACTTATTAGTAGTGCCTTAAGTTTAACAAAAGCTTCCTTGCACTCCTTCCCAAAGTCAAATGGAACATATTTTTGTAGCAACTTTGATAAAGGTTTATAATCTTGGATAAATCTTTAATGAACCTGTGGTAAAATCTTGCATGTCTAAGAAAAGATCGAACTTCCCTAACATTTGTAGGGTAAGGTAAGTTCACAATTAAATCTACTTTAGCTTTATCAATTTCTATGCCCTTGATGAAATCACATGTCTTAAAACAATGCCTTGAACTAGCATAAAGTGATATTTTTCATAATTTAAGACCAAATTTGTTTCAATGCATCGCTTAAGAACCTAAGATAAATGATTTAAACAATCATCAAATGAATCTCCATAAATAGTGAAATCAACCATGAATACTTCAATGTAATTTTCAATATACTCAGAAAATTTTGCTAATTTTGCATCTTTGGAATGTACCTAGAGCATTACATAGATCGAACGACATTCATCTAAAAGCATACGTTCCAAAGGGACACGTGAATATAGTCTTTTCTTGATCCTCTTGGCAATTGCTACTTGATAGTAACCTGAAAAACCATAAAAAAGCAATAACATGATTTACTAGTAAGTCTTTCTAGCATTTGATCCACAAAGGGTAATGAAAAATGGTCCTTTCTAGTAGCTAAATTAAGCTTTCTAAAGCCTATGCACATTTGCCACCCATTATGAACCCTCATTGGTACCAATTCATCATTCTAGTTTCATAACACTATCATACGAGTTTTTTTGGGCACAAAATGCACTACACTTACCCATTTGCTGTCCGAGATTGGATAAATTATACCCGCATCCAAAAGTCTTAAATTTTCTTTCATTACCACATCTTTCATTGTTGGATTAAGCCTTCTTTGGGGTTCCCATTTTGGTTTAGCATTCTCATCTAAAAGAATCCTATGTATTTAAATTGCCAGGCTAATTCCTTTTATGTCCGTTAAAGTCCAACCAATTGTCGTTTTGTATTCTTTAAGTAGTGCCACCAATTTTTTTTCATGCCCTTCAGTCAACCTTTTTTAAATGATCACTGGTAATGATTCTCCATCACCCAAATAGACATATTTAAGGTGATCAGGTAGGGCTTTCAATTCGATCTTCGAAGCCTGAAAAATAGAAGGTAACATGTTCGTGTGATTTATAGTAAGTTCAGCATTCAAAGTGTTCAAATCTATTGCAATTGCTAATAACGATTCTACAACTTCACAAGTTTCATCAATTTGCTCGCTCATTTCTGATTTGGCTTTAAAGTCCATCTCATCTTTAATGTTTTCTTCATTAAACATATATTGCACAAATGAATCCACAATAACCATATGATAGACAGATTGAAGATCATTAGGGTATTTTATTGCTTCGAAAATATTGAACTTTGCTATCTCTCCATAAAACTCTATAGAAAGAGTACCCTCATCCACATGAATCTTTGTTTTGGTCCTATTCATAAACGACCTTCCCAATATAATCTAAGTTAAATGTTCCATACTATCTCTATCCATTTTTACGATGTAAAAGTCCATTGGAAATACCAAACCATTAACTTAGACTAAAACATGCTCAATTACTCTAATAGGACTCACTTATGATTGATCAGCTAGTTGGATAATCATATTAGTTTCTTGCAAAGAATTTAGATTTAAATCTTGATAAATTGAGTATGGCATGACATTAATAGATGCACCTAAGTCTAGCATGGCACGTTTAGTTTTTCTATTACCAATAACATATGTACACATACCTGGATCTTTGCATTTTTTGTAATTTCCTATTTATCACAGCTGATACATTCTTACCCAAAATTATTCTTTCATTGTCCTTCATCTGCCTTTTATTTGTGCACAACTCTTTTAAGAATTTTTCATATTTTGGAACTTGCTTGATGGCTTGCAAAAATGGTATATTGATTTCCGCCTTTTTGAAAGTTTCTAAGATCTCTCTTTCATATTCATCATCTTTTGGTTTAGGCAACCTACTAGGAAAAGGAGGTAAACATGCATTAATTGATATTGACAAAGATGAATCATTTTTTTTACCTTTGTTTATTCTTGAGTTGGAAGTTCTTCCTTCTTTTCTCAATCATCGTGCTTTTCTTCCTCCATTGGTAAAAAAGTTCCAGATTGAATTTCCTTATTACTTGTCAAAATCATTGCACTCACATTCTCCTTAGGATTCACCACCGTTTGGGAAGGTAATTTTCTTGATGCTTGCGCTTCCAATTTACTTAATGAGGTGGCTAATTGAGTGATATGATTTCCCAAGTTCTAAAGGTTCACCCTTGTTTCCTGTTGAAATTGTTGAGTATCATTAGCAAGTACGACATACCTGAATTTGAAGGTTAAGGTTGAGCATATGTAGGAGCTTGAGGTTGTTTATTAAAATTGTGAGGTTGATATTGTTGTTGGCCTCCTTGATATCCATAGCTCAAGTTTGGATGATCCCTCCATCCTAAATTGTAGTAATTGGAATAAGGGTCATACTTTCATTGAGGTTAACCAGGAAAGCCCCCTATCACCTTAGCTTCTTGAAGAGAGTCTTGTTGCAATGTAAGGCACATATCTGTAGGATGTCTAGGTAATGAGCATATTCCGCACACTCTTGCCGATTGTAATTGACCTATAGCCATTTGATGAACTAGAGCGGTTAAATAAGATATTTTATCCTCAAGGTGCATGTTAGTTACCTCATTCACACGTTTAATAGCTCCATCCATCCTTGCCCTTAACTATTGAGAATTTTTGGCCATAACTGATATCAACTGTCTAGCTACCTCAAGTATTTTGTTTACTATAGATCCTCCACTAAATGCATTGAACATACTTCAATCCATTGGAAATAGTCCTTTATAAAAGTAATGAATCAGAAGTTGATCGAGAATCTGATGATGTGGACAGCTGACATATAACTCCTTAAACCTTTCCCATTATTCATATAATGTTTCTCCTGTAATTTTTCTTATCCCACATATCTATTTTTTGATATTATCTACTCTTGATGTAGGAAAGAACTTCTCCAGAAACATTCTTTTCATCTCATTCCACATTGTCATTGAGCCAGGTGGAAGACAATATAGTCAATCCTTTTCCTTATCTTTCAAATAGAACAGAAAGGCCTTGAGATTAATTTATTCTTCTTTCAACCCTTTTGGCTTCATTCCAGAATAGGCAACATGAAATTCTTTCAGGTGTTTATGTGAATCTTCACCTACAAGACCACAAAAAAATAAACAGTGAGTAAATCAAACCAGATTCAATTCGAAATCTATCTCAACATCTAGTAATTAAATGCATAAGGTTTGTTGATTCAAATTCAGTGCCACTAACTCCCTCAACGTTCTTAGGTTGAGATTTGCCATCTTGTTGGCCCCCAAAAATTTTTCTTGTTGAGTAAAGCGTGATTTAAATAAATTATGAGGTCTTTATGGATTGACTATTTTTGGAGTTAATTAGTATGTTAATGTTAGTAGGATTTATTACTTTGGTTAGCTGAATTAAATTAGTAAGAGTGTATTGTATGAAGGGCATTTTTGGAAGGTCACTAATGCATAAAAGAAATAAGGCATAAATGAAAGGGCAAAGTGGACTTTGTACAATCATTAAGGGAAAAATGGGAAGCAGAAAGAATTGTCTTGCATTTGAGAGGGAAGAATCGCGAATGAAAGGAGAGAAAAAGAGAGAGAGTCATAGAGAAGAGAGAAAGGAGAGAAAAGAAGGAAAATCAGCTAGGATTTTATGGTGATTAAAGAGGCTTTAGATAAACAAGTCAGCATAAGTATCCTTCTTCTTGATTTGATGAATTAAACATGTTTTGATGTTAGTAAAGAGTTAAAGGTTCACAAATTATTGATGAATAGTATACACATATATGTTTTTAAGTTAATGATCAAAAATAGATCACGATTTATTTGTGAATGGTATTAAGTTAAAATGAAGTAGAAACGATGGTTTAGGTATAAGATGGGTTATATGTAAAATGTCAGAAGTTAAAATTTGGAAAATGTAGTTGAAACATGTTCACTGCGTATACTTCTGTCAAAGTTCCCCGCGGCCAACTCTCCTTGGTTCGCTATAGCCAACATGAATGATTTCCTTTCTGTGAAAGTTTATCGTGGCCAACTCTTGGGTTTGCTGCAGCAAACTTGAAAGAATTCACGAGGAATTTTCCTCTTTGGAAAAGTTCGCCGTGGTGAAATCTTTCTTGTATAGGTTGAACATGCTTCGGTATTTTAGGCACAACTTGTTCTGAAGTTATCCAAATGGAATAATTTTTAATTTGGAGTAAACTAGAGACATAGGGACACAAATTGTCTGATGAAATCAAGTTTTAATTTAGTCTCTAAGAATTTCAATTTCTGGATGGAAGTTGAGAAAAGGATCTTGTTTTAATATAAGAACAGTCCGAAAATATTTGGCGTATAACTTTCAAATTACTGAACCAAATTGAATGATTTTGGTGTCATTAAAAACTTAAGACAATGTGGAACATTTTTTCAGAAGAAAGTGCTATCAAGATTCTTCATTTACCTAATCTGAATGATTATGGAAAATTGACCTGAAGGTTTGGATTTTTGGAAGGGCTTTGGTTCATGAAACTTAGGAAATGCATGGGTATAAGTATTCTAGAATTAATTCTAGTGAATATGCTTTGTGGGTTTTCAATTTGTATTCCTATTGAATGGGAATTTTTTTCAATGTTAAAGGGAATCAAGAAATGCAAGAGAAGCAAGAGGAGAGTCACTTTTTAGCAAGTATTTAAGTAAAGAATTCAAGGTGGGTTACATGCTTATAATTGAGTTAATGAGCCATGACTATGTTTTCAAAAGTAAGAGAATTAAATGATTTCAATTGTTTTATAAATGTTGCATGATTACTATTTGAATGATTTGAAAAATCTTTATATGTTTAGTACATGAATTTTGTTGATGAATTGCGATGGAAATGCATTGAAACATTTTAGTTATGCCTTGAAAAATGTCATGGCATTTTGTATAAATGGAAAGAAGAAAAAGCATGAAAATATGAAAAATGTATGGAATGATTTGAGCATCAAAATTTGTTTGTGTCTAGGCAAGAGAGTAACCGTTTCGTTAATCACGTGCATGTTGACCTAAAGCCTTCTCCCGGTTACCTGCTTGTGGCATATGAGATCCGAAAAATGGACTCATTTCGTTCATGGTGTAAACTTCAGTTTCTACATTTTGTTCTACGAAACTCTCGCTTCATTTGTTTGTGCATTGCATCTTTGAATTGTCAAGTATGGTACATAATTGAGTGTTATGCTTTGATGGCTAAATGTATATGCTATGTTTATGTGATGATATTTTTAACTATGAGTTTTGAGCTAGAATTGTGAATTTGATTGACAATTTGATAACTATGAGTTTTATGAATTCAATATAAATTTTCTACGACAAATGAATATTTCAATGATTTTGCTTATTCTCCGTTATAAACTTGTTACCCACGAGCTTTTAAGCTCACCCCTATTCCTTCCCTTCTCCAGGTGATGAGCAAGAGATCGAGTGATCTAGAGTCAAGGCATCACTCCAAATTTGCTTATGTTGTATTTTTAGTTAGTTTTTGGAAAACACAAGGCTTTTGTTGGACACCCAACTTTCGTGAATAACGGGCCCAAAGTTCTAAGTGACATCTGAACGCGTATCCCAAAAGGGTGACGTGGCCCCACCAGGACAACCATTAAAACTATACATTGTTCCTATTTCTGAACTGAATTTGGGAAAAGTCTTCAATTCTACTTGTTCAGAACGTATGAGGCCCTATGTCTCTAGTTTATTTAAAGACAAGAATTATCGCATTTGGAGATCCCATAACAAAGTTATGGCTACTACCTTGTAGGGTTATTTCAACGAACCTTTGTTAGCCAAAAATTTATTATGGAGGGATAGAAAAAGGCATTAGGAATCTATCGCTCCAAGAACCACCTCATTTGGAGGTTGGATGATGAAGTTATGGCCAAAAGAATTGAGTATGTCTAAATCATTAATCATATTGCCCCTGTCTTGGGGCAATTAACGTAATGTCTTTAGAGATAACATATTAGGATAATCTTAGGACGCCTTAATAGAAGACTTCGAGATCCAAAACTTTCATGTGGATATCGAAGACAGATCCTATCGTCTGAAGGGTTAAATATGGAGCAGATGATAGCAAGAAGGCAGATGAAGCAAAAGCAGATGAATGAAGTAGACGAATGTGGAAAGTAGGCGAATCTAGAAGGCAGACGAAGTGAAAGGCAGATGAATGCAAAAAACAGATGAATGTGGAAGGTATATAATAGCATAGTCAACTTAAGACGAAGCAAAGTCAACTTAAGATGATGCAACGCTTAAGACGAATACGATCAACTTAAGACGATGCAACACTTAAGACGAAAGGTTCCTACAGATGATATGATGTCATAACAAACGAAGTGATGTCATATCAGACGATACACCTTTATAGACTATACATTCCTTATAGGCGAAAAATTCTTACAGATGATATGACGTCATCACAGACGAAGTGACGCCATATCAGATAATGCGCCTTTACAGACGATACATTCCCTACAGACGAAACATTCCTAAAGACGATATGACGTCATCATAGACGAAGTGACGTCATATCAGATGATACGACTTTACAAACGATACATTCCTTACAGATGAAACATTCCTACAGATGATATGACATCATCACAGATGAAGTTACATCATATCAGACGATACGACTTGATACTTCTAAACATCTTTCCTTCTAAGGGCCATAACTTTGGATATTCCTACTATCAACCGTTGGAAGCTAGAAGGAAGACGTACAACTTCCTAAAGGCACATTTGCCTAAATTAGCCTAAGTTAATCCAGGGCTATCCCTGACATCCTAACACAAACCTTTCTCCTTATATAAACTTAAAAATTCCATGTATGAACTTGCGAGAAATTCATGCTCAAAAATACAATCTTATTCCATTTGCAACAAAAGATAAGAGTTTTGCAAAGCTTTAGAAGGCATTTCAAGCCACAATTACATTAAGGTCTCAAAATTTTCAAAATACAAAAATTGCATAAATCATGAGTTGCTCAAAATGCAACTAAAGCCTTACTTTACAGAATTTTCTTGAAATACAAAGTATTTCAAAAGTGGAGTGATGCCTTGGCTACTAACTACTCGATCTCTTGCTCATCACCTGCTTATGGGGAGGAAAATTGGGGGGGGGGAGGGTGAGCTTAAAGCTCGTGGGTAACAATTTTATAATTGGTAACAAGCAAAAATCATTTATAAACCACTTTCAATGCAGAAATTCATGTGTACACACATTATGAATGCATCACTCTTCTCAACTTGTCATGAACACATAAACATATCAAATGGTTCCGTTTAGTCCAAAAACGTGACACACTACACATCTCCATATTATGATATAGTATAGCCGTAAACTTGAGAGAGTCCATGAAGGAGCTCCGTGCCACTAGCGGGCAAGCGGGAGAAGCCTATACTTAGTCAACGTGCACGTGACGATTCTTGAGGGACTACTCCAAACCCACATAAACACATATATTTTGAAATCTTGCAAACTGGTTGCCCAAATTGGCACATTTTCGAAAACATGATTTTTCATATACTTGCTATGTCTTGAAAACCACTTCCAAAATATGGTTTCATAAACATGCATCTTTTCAAAAGAACCATTTTCAAAAGCTTTTTCATCAATCATGAAGACAATTTATGCAGCAATCATATAGCACCATCTTACAACATTTACAAGGCAATAAATGCACATGAATGAGGTAGTTGAAAAAAATCACCTATTGTCATTTCTTGAAAGAACTTTAATGGCTTATTACTTAATTATAAAAGTGAAACCCACCTTGAAATTTCTAGCTTATATGCTTGCTTGGGGATGTCTTTTCTCTTACTCCTCTTGTCTTTCTTGATTCCCTTTTCATAGATAAAAACCCCAAGTTTAGATGGGTTTTCAATTGAAAATCCCTTAAAGCACAATCACTAAAATTTGATTCTAAAAACACCTAAACCCATGCATTTCCTAAGCTTCATGAACCAAAACCCTTCCAAAATCCAAAGCATTAAAATATTATTAACTTAAACCTTCGCTAAATGAAGAGGTGTTTAGTTCAAAAGAAAGCTCTTGTTTTCCTTTATTTTTGTTCCTTTCTTGCACAACCTTAAAACCACTCTTGAAGACTAAGAAAAATCAAAACCTAGCATCACTCTCTTCTTTCTCTTCTTTTTCTCTCAACCACTGAAACCTCTCTTCTCTCTTTTCCCATTCACGGTTTTGTCTTCTTCAATGCAAGCCAATCCTTCTTCTTCTCCTTTTTACCTTTAATGATTGTACAATGTCCATTTTGCCCTTCCTTCAAAGCCTTAAGGTTTCTAAACTTATGTGACTTGCCAAATTTGCCCTTACACACTCTTACAACTTTAATACTTCAATTCCCTTAACTTATGTCATATCATCTTACACACATTAACATGCTAATTAATCCAGAAAACCTCAACATTGATTTAAAACATGCCTAATAATAAAAAAAAATCGAGGGCCAACAGCTTTAGTCGAATTTCGAGAGCCATTGGTTTATGTATCTTTTGTATTTTGGATTTTGATATCGATGATGTAATGTGACTTGAAATGCCATTAAAGCTTTATAAAACTCTTTCTTTTGAGGTTATTGAAATATGAATTGTGTATTGATGAGGTTGAGTTAAATTTAGGTATACTTGAGGAAGTTATAGATTTGAGATGATAAATTTTGAATATGAATTGTTGTTATATATAAGTGAGATGTGTTATGAAAATAAAGAAAGATAGGAAATTGTGAAGAATGAGAATTAGTTATAAGTAATGAACTAATCAATTGTTTTCGACTCTGGAAACGAGGCCTAACATTTTCATCCGCTTCTTGAAAATTAGAGTCTTCACCAATTGTTAGATCTACTTTAACTTTCATGTATGAAGGTGAATGACCGCTTCCTTGCTTAGTCGCTTTTCTCAAAAGATGCTCTATCTTCTCAATTTCTGGTCCATTTGTGAGGTATCTTCAAGAAAATTGGATAGTAGCCCAATATACTATGCCTAAATCTCCAGATCAAAATGGTGTGGCAGAAAGAAGAAACCAAACATTATTGGACATGGTACGAAGCATGTTGAGTAGCTCCAAACTTCCCAAGTCCTTGTGGACTAAAGCTCTTAAGATGACTGTGTATATATTAAACTAAGTACCAACCAAGTTTTTTCCAAAGATGCCATTTGAGTTACTTAAACGTTGGAAACCAAGTTTGCAACATATACATATTTAGGGATGTTTGTCTGAAATAAGAATTTATAATCCACAAGAGAATAAATTAGACCCAAGTACCATAAGTGCGCTTTCATTGGATAGGATGAAAGGTCTAAGGGATGTAGGTTTTGTTGTCCTTCATATCACACAAAAATTGTGGAATTAAGAAATGAAAATATTTATTATTAATGAAACAAAAGAGTTTGGTTTTATTTGTGTGAGCATTATATATCTAGTCAAAAGGT
>JAOQMR010078628.1:0-16044 GCA_027563865.1 Erythroxylum pelleterianum | reverse complement strand
CAATATTTTAGATGACACTTTATTAGTTTGATTGTCATCCTTCTTGCTACAGTTTATTAGTAGTATGGTTCAACACTGGTTGCCAGAAAAGATTCATATTTTAAGTGCTAAAGCCTTTGTATTTTTAATACTTATTAGTTAACTAGTAGTCAAGCAAAGGGTGGACATCTCCAATCTTAAGGTTATGAAGACCGGAGATGCCAGTTACATCAATAATGGCTAGACAAGGTTGTTTAGACATACGTAAGACAATAACAGGTGGATTAATCTACATTGACTAGCTAGAGAATACCCAAATAATCTAAGGCATGAGGCGAGGAGGAGTGACGATGAAAAAGATGTTGAGGGTTAAGGAGGGAATATAGAGCCAGTAACTAGAGTCATTTATTGATAGAATTTAAGGAAAGATGACGGAAACAAATACCAAGTTAGATCAGATGTGGTCTTATCTACAATAATTTTTGTTTCATTCACTGCCTCAATGATCTTAGGTTTGCCATTCGTTTATATATATAGATCAGATTAGTCTATTTTATATTTTTTGTTTTAACTAACTTTTATGTTTAGTTTAGATTTTATTTTTATTATATTCACTTGTGACTTTTAGAAATTTGAATGCAATTTTAGTTTTATTGATTTTTAGCCTCCACAATGTTATTTTTAGAGTAATGCAAATGAAGAGTACGATTGATTCAATTATAATGAGAAAGTTCAATTGCAATCGTCTAGGTTTTCAAGTAGTTCTTCTGATTCTTTTTTTCTTATTCTTTATACATAATATTAAGGACAATATTGTTTTAAATGTATGGGGTGACTTTTCATTATTCTATAGTTACATTGAAAATTTTCAAAAATTTCACAATTTATTTTAGCTTGTAAGTTTTTGGAGTTTTAGTCATTTTTAGTTTGCATTTAGGTGTTCATTAGTTGCTTTGAGTTGATAACATAAGTTATGCATAATTTTAATTGAGATTGATTGTAAAATTTAGACTTATAATATGATTAAGTAATTGATATGTAAATTTTAATTTTTGCAAATGCTAGGAAACTAAATTTGTTAAATGATAATACTTTGATTTGACATATCTCATGTGATCTTATGAGAATTTGGGCTTTTATATACATTTTCTTTATTTCCTGCATGGATGCTGATAAGTGATAAATCCCATATTTAGTACATTTTGCTTATTTATTTGAAAGTTTGAATTATTTTTTGGTGCTTAATTTATTTATATTATGTTTTAGGTTATAATTCAATTATTAGAGAAAAAGGAATGAATTAAGATAAGTTCAGGGGCCATTTAGAGTCGTTTGGCCAAGTTATGAAGAAGATGAAATGCACATGATCTTTGGACTCACCCATGTCCATACTAACATGCCCATATTTACATGTTTCATGTAATATGGCTACATGATCCTAGAGAGTTGCACAGTCTCTAACATGTGCTTTGAACCCAAATTCATTTCAAATTCACAAGTTTTGTGATTTCTAATCAATAAAGCCACCAGAGATGCTTGTGTTAGTGGTCATATACCACCTAAGACCATTTGTGAACCAAAAAAGGAAAAATTAAGACAAAATTTAGAAAGGAGACTCAAGGAAACACAAATTGGTGATCTAGGATGATAGAGAAAATGAAGAAAAAGCAACACATTCAAAGTGGATTTCGTTGATCTAAAGTGGATTCCATAAAGATTAAAAGGGATTTCAACATGTTTTGTTTGTTTTTTTTTAAGTTTTCCTGGTGTTCTTAATTGGTTGTGAATTAATATTTCTAGCATATTGACTTAGATGTGATTTCATGCAATTGAGATTGAAAAATCCTTTATATGAATAGAATTAGTATAATTGAAAGAAGTTGTATGCAAACCTAGAGATAGGTAGACATAAATCTTACAGATTAGTGTCAAACCTAATAGTAAAATTCATAAATCACTTGATGAAATTCTAGGAGTTTTAATTAGAAAGAGATTTCAATTAATCAACCTAGGATTTGATGTCAATATTCTTAAGAAAGATATTAAAATAATCGAGGACTTTCTAAGGTCTAATAAACTATAGATTAAATTGTTTAGTGAAATTATGATTTTATAAGAAGTCCTAATGGGATTTGAATTTCAGTTACCACTTTCTTTTTTGATTGTTTCTTAGTTTAATCTTTATTTTACTTAGTTAATTTTGTTGATCTATTTTAGTTTATAGCTTTAAATTTTGAATTTGATCAATTATCATCATCGTAATTTGATAGACTAGATTGTTCTATGCTCGCTAATGGTAGTTACGGCTACACAACACGCTTGCAATTAGAACTAATACATATAAAACTGGCATCATTACTGGGGATTAAGTTATTAAAAAAACTTATTTTCTTTTAATTTTTCCATTATTTTTATTTCATAATTTTCTTTTCTTTTCTTTTTATATTTTGTTTATTTATCCTTAGAGATCTCTTTCTTGATTTTGTGCTTGTGGCCTATTTTCAAGATTTGGGACTCATTTTCATAGCCACTAAATACAATGGAAGGATATGGAGGATATTATTCTCAAAGGGAATATAGTGTGGAAGCTTGGAATGAGTGGCTTGGTGACATATATTTGGAAGCTCAATTGACATCCATGGAATGTTATGGCATCTGTGGGGTTGATTATCCTAATCATGAATTTCAAGAACCAGACAATATATGGAAGCATCAAGACATTAGTAATTATTACAATTTTTCATGGAACGATTACCTGCAGTAAAAGGAGTATTAAACTCTTGAGTATGTACTAATTTTTTGCTTCAACTGAGGCTACCCTCAATAAAACTAAAGAGCCATATATTTTATCCAGATACACTGAACAAAGTTTGAGGAAACAAGGGAATATGATATCTTTATAGATTGGAGAGAAGCTAGAGGTTGAAGAAGAATAGGTAGTTGTTGTTTAAGAAGAGAAGGAAAAAGAAACAAAGGAAAAATAAGATGAGAAATCAAATAAGAAGGCTATCAATAAAATATGAACAATCATCTTAAGTACAAAAGGCTCCTAGTTCCTAAAAAACAAACTTTCATAGTCAATTGAAAATCTATGGGGTTATTATTCCTTATTATATTGATAATTTATTACTAAAAATGTCATATGCTGATTTATACAAATATATTAATTTGATACATCATGAATTCATTATCTTATAGCATGTGACCTATTTATAGGCTAGTGAACCTTATGTGAAAAAATGGGTGGAAGTAAGCCATTGATTTTAAATCTAGGTTGAAGAAGGACTTGTTAAGAAATAAAGCCAAAAGACTTGTAAATAAGTGGTGAATAGGAGGCAACCTAACAATTATGTGTTTTTTTAATTTTGATTAAGTAATTTTTAGGATTTTCATCTATAGTTTAGATATTTTCATAATCCTAATTTTATTGTTCTAATTTTGTTACTTAAGATATGATGGAGTTCCATTGGTTAAGAAGGTAACATCATCCCTTTCCTTAGAGTATAGATGATTTCACTGGTACTATATGGATGTATAGGCCAACCACCTCTTTTTTGAATGTTCCTTCTCCAAATCAGTGTGATTACACTGCCTCACCCACTGTTGAGCACCTGCTCAATCTCCAATCTATTCTCCATTGGTTCTACTAACCCTAAGGCCAAAGAAACATTGACCTTAACATTTTCCTCATTCTACTTGCTATTCTTGTTTACAACTTATGGTCTAAAAGAAACCTTAGAACCTTTAAAAATGCAGCTATGGAAGAGGGGAACATTATTACTAAAGTGATCTTCCAAGTGTTGGAACAGCTCAGCTTAAACATTGAGGGAAGGTAATTGGAGGTAGCTAGCTTGTTTCTCTTTTTATTGTTTCTTCTTTTATTCGTTATGCAGGTCCGCCTATCGGAGTGGGAACGTCAATTGTGTATCACTCTTCAACTCTTATTTGATGGGAGCACCAATGCAAGGCCTTGCAGCTGTGATTGGTATCCAACGATACAAACTCCATCCCTTTGTAGGAGAGCCACTTCTAACTGACTAAGTGAGAGCCCTAGAAATGATTGAATTATTGCTGGTGTTTGAGTCTTTTATTTTGAAATGGTTGTGTTACTGGTAATCTAGTCTTTAATTTGGTCTTTGTGGATGCTGGACATGTTTTAGTCTTGTTTTGTGTTTGTTTGGTGGAGGGCACAACACTAGGGCTCCTCATGTTGTTGTAAGTACCCTTGGTCGGGGTTAGAGACTGTCACTTTTGGCAATTTCTTGATGTACATAATTTTTCTTTAATTATAAATTTTCTGAATTATCAAAAAAATAATGAACAAAGCTAAAAAATCTTTTACTATTAGGGCAGTACTAATTATCCTCACCCTACCTATTTTTCATATTTTTCATTGTTCTTGCATGTTTTGTACATGAAGGATAATATAAACCTTTTAGAGGATGTTGATTAAGATGATTCATCATGAGTTTGTTTTATGATTTTGATTTAATTTGTTGAGGTAAATAATTTTGGGTATTGATGATTAAGTTGATTTCAATTTTTTTCATTAAATGTGAATTCTTTTTGATAATTTTTGTTAGCCCACATATAAATAAAATAATATATGAATAATCAAGCATAAATAATTTTACTCCATTGGCTTTATACTAATAAAAAGTTCAAAGTTAAAGAGTGGTGCTAGTAGTCTTTTGAGATAGCAACCCAATTGGGTAACTAAGGGTATTCACAACTAAGTGTTTACTTTCGCATCAAATGACAAGGTGACTCTTTAAACAAGTTTCTAAATGCTCCTATAGTAACTTGTTTAAATTGAGTATTTTGTTTTTAATAAAGGGTATGAAATTTTATATAAAAAAAAGATTTTAACATTTTTGTTATGTATGTTCACTTTATGCATTAAGTGGAACGGTGTGAATTAAGTAGAAATTTAAAAAATCATGAAGTTAATTGGATTGGTTTATAATTTGATGAAAGTAACTGAGTGCTTAACATTTAAATAAAATTTGCAATTAAATGAATAATAAACAATCTTGATAGATATCTTTGAGTTGTTTAATGCTTTCTCAAAGTTGTTTCTTATTAACTTGAGGGTAGTGAAATTGATTTGTTTAAGGACAAGCAAATACTTAATGTAATATGAATCTCATAATTATTATCTCATCACAATTTCATTTGCAATGTATATTTATCCCATGAAATTTATCATATAAATCTGTATATATTTAAGATAAAGAATGCCCTTAAATTATTTCGTTATTAAACCACAACCAACTGATTGGTTGTACGACATAAGCCAATGGTATAATGTCTAAAAGGATGCCAAACATGGTTAATGTGTTGGTAATCTTACTATTTTAAAAATTTTAAGAAGTTACTAGTATAAAATGATGAGTATTACATAAATGATAATTAATTATCCCACCTCTGTTAAAGTATGAGACATTTAGATGTTACAAAATATTGAGAAGTTAGGCACAAAATATAACTAGAAAATAAATTTTTTTCACCCTAAATGTCTAAATAACCGTAAATGATTGATTGCTAAACTATAAGTCTACCACATTCTTCTTTACAAACCTTTGTTACCTATCCAATGATGCGTTATACTCATCATCGCTATCCTCAGTTAGATTACATCTTTTTCTCTTTTTAAATGAATTTTTGGTGGACATATTATTCATGCTTAATGCAATACCAACAGCCTAAAAATCATATAGTGATGCCAAAACATTTTGTCACATAAAAGAATGGTGATTCAAAATACCCAAAATGATTGTGTTACGAATTTAAGTCAAAATAAATTTACCTATAACTTCTATATTTTATTTTCCATATGAATCTTATTAATGTGTATTTGGAGTGACAACTTTAATTTTTCTAATACATTTTTTGTACTATGAATCTTAGATATTATGAATAATCACACGCTTGTGTTGGTTAAATGATAAAAGTTGACATAAGAATACCATATTATAGTATTGTACCAAATAATTTGATATAATATCTATATAATATAATTGATCATCTTAAAAATGAAAAAATAGTTATGTTTCCTTTATATCTACTAAAGAACTAATAGTTTCTTACTTTGCTTTCTCAGTTATTAGACAGTATTCAAACCTTATCAATGGCTTGAGCAAGACCTTACTCCCTATATAATTAGTTAACAAACAAGAGGTTCATCATGTAAATTGCCCAAAAAATGATATTAAAGTGGGCAATTAAAGCAATTGGACTATTATCATTAGGAAAGGATATGAGATTATGAGACACGAGATGTTTGAGTAACGTATAAAACCATTTATTGCTACATGTTTTCAAATAGTGGAGTTGTTGTATCATTTTTTGGGAATCAATAAAGTTGATGGCATAAGGAAAGACATAGAGTTACAACACTCCCATTCATAAAGGTGGTTAAAGATAATGATCATGAACTCTCCAATTTTTTGAAGTCAAAAGGTCCTGTTCAAATTCAAGTTCCATATGTTTGTATACATAAAGGAGGTTAAAAATATGAACTCCTATGTTTTACACCATGTACTACTTCCCTATACTAAAATTTGCTAAATTTCTATCAAATCACTTGTTAATAAGTATTTCATTAACTATATATTTACTCCCTAATCCTCAATGATTAATGTTATGTTGTGCTTAATATACATAATTTGGTTAATATTTTATTTTAGTTATAAGTTGGACGGACAAGAATAAAAATGAGCTAAAAATATAACCTTAGTGTTGTTGCCTTTGTGGAAGTAAAAAGGAGATGAGTTGGGGTAACTTACATACTTGTGTAGAGGTGCACACGTCTATGTATATGATATACACGACTATGTATAAGAATGTGTGACTCATTATAAGCATGTAGGAGTGTGAAAATGTGGTTTTAAGTAGCCTTATAACCTACATGACCGTGTGGGGACTTATATGACCATGTAAGTGAGCTATATGGCTATGTATCTTGGTCATGTAAATCACTGTGAACATGTATGTTTATGATTTCTTAAAAAAATTGACATAAATAGTCAATTACATGCTTGTGTATTTGAATGTGTATTGTTACAAAAGCCAAATTTTAATATAAAAGGGCATTTAAGAGGCCAAAGAGGGAATGAAGACATTAGAAATGAAAAAGGGACATAGATACCTTTCCTTCTGGAGAGCTATGAGGAGCTAGACTTTATCTTTCTAGTTCAAAGAAGATATCGAGGTAGACAAATATGTTTAGATGTTAATTAATTTAGTGATGTTGTTCTTAACTCTCTTTTGCAATTTTCTATGTTATTTTATGATTAATGTTTTGGAATTTATATATGAATGATTTAGATATTCTAAATAGATTATTCAACTATGAACTCATTGCCAGAATCTAGATTACAATATGTAATCATTGGAAGTCTGATTCACTTGTGCAAACTAATAGTCAGACATCATTAAGGATAGCATATAATAGGTTAAATGGCACGACGTTATGTGATTATTTCTTAGATTAACTTATTTTCCTATTACGTAATACAATTGTCACAATAAATCTAGAGAGCTTATTCTAGGTTTTCTGATAACTAGATCTAATTAAAGAGCTTGTTTGAATTAGATACAACCTAAAGAAAATTTTGGATTAATAGAGCTAACTGTTAATCTACAGTTAAGGTATGAGAATAACCTGATGATTGATTATGTACATTCTTATGAAGGTTGAGATTAAACCACAAACTGGATTCAAAACCTATATAATTTTGTAATATTGATTTGATTTCTCTTATATAGTTAAGTTTTATTTATTTAGTTAATTGAATTCAACTAAACCCCACCCCCCCATTCATAAACACTTATTCATTCACTACAAAAGCTAAACACACACTGTTTGTGGATACAATCCTTTCTCACCACTACTACAAATTTAGATGTGCAAAGTTAGGTTTTATTTTCTTGTATGTTTCATCAAGAATTTTAGCATCTTTTCCAGGGAGTGAAGTGACTTAGTTTTTTTTGTTTTTTATATTAATTGGTGTTTTGTATATATATTTGTTTATAATTAGTTTTTATAGTTGTTTCTTGATTTTTTGTGCTAGTGTTATGTGTGGTAGTGACGAGATCTCCTCATCAAGACCTTGTAAAATTTACTAGGTGTTTGGTTTGAGCACGGGGTTGGTTATAGATATGGGTATAATAGTAGAAGTGGATGGGTATGAAAAATTAAAAAAAATGATGTTTGGTTTGTAACTTGGGTTTTTGTATTAATACCAATAATGTTGTTTGATTTGTTGCATTAATGGGAATGAAAGATAATACAATACCATTTTTACCTTTAATATAATGAAAATAATTTTCCCTTCATATGTTTATTGGGGCTATCTCCATATGTTTGAAAAAAAATTAATCAGTTTTTTTATGATAGGGGTACGTGCCATAATGTTCTACATTGAAATTAAAGGTAGCTGTTAGGTTAACGAATATGAGTTCTCACATAATGAGCAATAATATTGTATGCATATGAACAGGGATATATTCCTAATTAATCACAAAATTATTGTATACATTCAATTTTAATTATTCATAATGGGCAGCAATATCTATCTATCTGCCTCTTCCAAGAATTTTAGAAACTTGATTTTTTTTAATCTAAATCCAAAAGCCGGCAACGCATGTAAAGCTTTAAAACATATTTATGTTTTATAGATGTTAAACAATAATACCAAATAAATTCAAGAACGTCTTTATACAATTGTTAAATTGTAAAACCAAATAAAAGTAATTCTTCTCTTTATCCAAAGGTTAAGGCTTTATCAAAACAAAAAGATATGACTTTTATGAAGAAACAGACGTTGGATAAAGATGAAGGGCTTGCGTCTTTATACGAAGGTTAAAAACTGTAAAAAGTGCTTCTGTTTCATTGTTCTTGAAAGCCATTAAGATCTTTACAAAACAAATAAACAAACACCAAGGTAGAAGACGATTCACTACGTGTTTTTCCTTTTTTTTAAGAGTTAAAACCATATACGAAAAATCAAATTAAATTACAAAACAATTATAAGGAAAAAAAGAGCAGATTGGTTTTATAATTATCGTTCAATCTATAACTGTATGCACTTTTACATCATCAAACCATATAGCAGATTGATTATTCTCTTGATTAAATCATAAAACGAGAATATATAAGAAAAAAAGGAGCAAAAGCCCCATTTACAATGAGATGAAACCCGGTTCTATCCAGTTCATTTAACATCAAATTAAAACGAGGGATTTCAGAAAATATACCTGGAGGTGCAAAACAAAAAATTACTTCGTTGATGAGACGCGATAAGGCAGGATGGGAGATCGTAAGGAATTAAGAGGCGATAAGGAGGTAAAGAGGATGGTAGGGCAAAGGCTGGGGATAAAAGAGTAAAAAATAAACGTAATAAAAACTTAGATTGGAATGAAAACTCAATACCCACCCCCTTGTTGGATTTCCCAAATTTAATGGGATAAATCCATTCCCCTAGAATTGAGAACCCCAAAGCAAACACTGTTTTTTACAATTATTCCATTCCTTCGTTCCCAAACCCTCAAACCAAACGCCCCTTTAATCTAGAGATCAAAAGGGTGCTGCAAAGGTTGCATAAGGAAACCATGACAATGCCAAAAATACAACAAGGAATTGAACTTTAGGAAGTCATGGCCAATCCGAGAACTTTAAAAAAGTTGGCTTCGCTACACTGACTCAAAGGCCTTTATTCACATTACAACAAGGTAAGCCTTTGGCAACTTTTTTTGTGACAATTTTAAAATCGTAGCTAAAAGTAAACTTTTAGGCCTTTGGCAATAATTTCAAAAATTGTCACTAATGAAAATCCTTTAATGATGATTCAATAACATCGTTGCTAAATGATAAGCTTTTATAGATGCTTTTTTGGAATCATCACAAACGGCTTATCTTTTGGAGATGGTTTACTAATATCGCTACCAAAGGCTTAATATTTGTCACAATGGAGGTCAAATATTTGAACATCAAGGAATTAATACAAAAAGGTGACATTAAGGTGGAGCATATAAGGATTAAGGATATGCTTGATGATCCTTTAACTAATGGACTTCGCCACTTGTTTTTGAGAGACATGTGTACAGTATGGGTGTACTAAAGTCTTTAGACTTTGTTAGTTAGGGATCACTATGTTTGCTCACTATACATTTATGTATGTTTTTCATGTATTATGATGGTATGTTTTGTCAATACATATGATCATCATTTTTCTCTCAATCATATGTGCTATCATAAATTGTTATAATACAGGTGAAAGTCTTAGGATATGTATCAATCTTAAGCATTTTGAAGGTCATTGGGTAGGTATATTGACCTTGAGCCTATATTATCAGGGCATATATAAATATACATATAAATCCATGGTTTTTGATATGACATAAGGGGATATAAGTGTTTAATCCCATAAAGGTTTTTTCTAATGTGGTTTAGCATTCAATGAGAGAAAACAAACTTCTTTAGTGCAGTTTAATATAAAGTTCAGAGAAATTGAGACCTAAAAACTGAAGGATGATACTTTTCAAGTTATACAAGTATCATCCTAGTTTGTCACACTCCATTTTCTCATTCATGTTAGTAAGGTGTTAGATATGGATGATTGCATTAGATCTGTGCCATATATGATAAATGCATTCGATATTTTCCGGTATTGAAAACCTTATGGGATAGAATGAGGGACTTTTATTATCTTTGGATCAAATGATTTTTTGTCAACCTATACATTGATTTGTCTTAGCTGCTTTTAATGGTTTTATTATTTTTACAACTAATGTAATTAATTATTGTCCAAGGGGGAGAATGTTAGTAATTTTCCTAAGTTGGACAACAATTAATTATGATTTTATGATTTTAATAATCTTACAGTTAAGAAAATCAATTTTATCCAGTTAAAGATAATAAAATAGCCCAATAAATGATTTGGTTTAATGGGTTGATGTCCGGTGAAGAAAATGGAGTTTAATCAGTATGGGTCAGACTTGCATTGGGCCTGTAATAGGGAGGCCTAATATGGTTACTATACATAGTTACTAAGATCCCCTATTTTCTGCTTAAGTAAATCATAAACGCTAGGATTCTCTAACTTGTTAAGAGGTTCACGTGTTAAAAAAGACACAAAAAGATGTCAATGGCAACTAGTTGATCAACTTTTGTAAAGGTCATCAAGAAAGTTCGAAGGTTTTGGGATCAAAAAACTCGTTCAAAGTTATGAAAAAAAACAGGTATTTTTTGCATTTTTCTTTATTTATTCACTTTCGTCTTTGATCCTAAGCACGCAACTAAGGCCACGCATTACAATTGCTTAAGTAACAAAATAACTCTCTTATTTAATTATGAATTCACTAAGTTTAACTTGATCATTTTCTGATTAACCACCATATTGAAAAAAATCAAATTTAATATAATTGGAAATAATTCTAAGTCTAAAAATAAATTTAGCTACAACAATGTCACATCATTTCAATAATTTATGCAACTATAAACTTAAAAAAAATTAATATTACATAGAGTGATATATGGTAAGTAATATAATATAATGATATATGGTAAGTAATATAAGATTTTAATTAGAACTTTAACAATTCTTACAGACAAAAAATAAATAAATAGAAAAATAATGAATTTCACGCATATTCCATCGAAAAGAAAAGGATATAATTATTTTTCTAGATTCCATGTGATATGAGACTCAATAAATAAGGTAAGGAGTTCCCTATGTCTAGATTCCCAAGAAGGCTCCTTACACGTTTGAAGGCCTTAATTTAAATTGAAAATGAACTTCCCTAGTAGTTGGTTTATTGATAGCCTTTTCCAATAACTTCTTGGCTTTAACTAATATAGTAGAAGATACATTGAATGATTTCCCAAATGTAGTATGGAACATTGAATTAGATAAACTGCATGTACCATGCGTTTTACCTAAGGAACAAACATTTTAGAATAATCAGCTTAATCTCTTCATAATCCTTTGAAAAATTAAATCCTAAAAAATGTACAAGGAACCCAAAATCGAACACATGCATACTCGATTGAATGACTCCATTATCGTCATAACAAACAGGCATAGTTTTCACAATCAATGACTATTTCAAAACTACCAATTGGCCTAATCCTGCACGGACCATCGAGACATCGCCATTGCCTTCATTTTTGTCTACGTTCTCTTCAAGATTTGAGCCAGCTTTACCCAACATATAGTATATACAATCACACCTTCATCTAATAGCTTTATAATAAAAAAAGAGATACAAATAATAAAAAAAGAGATTTAATTAGAATGATACTAAAAACCTTGAAGAAGTAGATCAACCATTGAAGGTAAGCGATGATTACACTTTGGTGAGAAAATTTGTTGTACAGCGATTTGTTCTTCAGCAAAGAGAATTTTGCTAGATACCTCCCATTGGAGCTCAATTTCACAATAAAAAAACTATCTGCCACGTTGACATGTCGCAATGAATTTATGTTAATGATTTTATTCTGAAAAGGAAATAAAAACAAAAAACAGATCATAGATATAATCAATATAGAAGTAGAGTGTAAAACTAAAAAAGAAAACAAAAAATTATATGAAGTTATATGCAATTAACAAAATATTTACAGAAGAAGCAAAGATCATCATAACTTAATTTTTTAGCTAATAAAAAATCCCTGCATAAGCACATTCTAAGTTTTCCAATCACCTTTAAAGATTAATAAAACCTTGAGCATATGTCATGGATTAATAAGTGACATGACATCTTTAAAAATAAAAGACTTCTTATTTGAATGTTCTTTTCACATCAGACACGCTTCTAAAATTATTAACTGACATCAATAAGTTAGTGTAACTAGTTGATGGTGAGTTTATAATATACTCACATAAGAAAAGAAAGTTTCACACATAATCAGTACTTTTATACATTGTCTACTCCAAACATAAGTCATAACCTACATAAATACATTACCAAATTATACAACATATACCATATAACTGTTTTAAGTCTTCTGTCATCAAATTTAATACAAAGATGATTATCAATCAAGGTAGTTCACTACTTATCTTTATAGTTATCATCAATCCATGTAATAATTTTGAACATAGGTATAAATATAATGCATTATTTTTTAACAGAAGCATCAATAAAAGAGAACATCTTAAACCTGAACTTATAACAATCAATAGAAACATTGTAAATAAGAAGAAACACTGAGGAAATGACTTTAGAGTCTTAGGTAATCATTCACGAACATAAATATCCCACTTCCACATAAATTTCTTCCAAAATTCTAGCAATGTTAATTTTATGATATATTAACTAAGACAACTTGATGAAAACTGAATGAAAAATTTTAAAAACACTAATTAATCTGAGACATGATTCCTTTCATTAGCAGCATATCCACATACCCTTTAGCGACATAATCATTACAACATTTCTTAACGGTGATTCTCAAGAAATTTGAAAAAGAAGAAAAACAACGATTTCACCATTTTAAATTTGAAAAAAAACATAGTATACGAATGTTAATTATGGGGTTCTAAAAGATATAGGCTCCCCCTTCATTTCACTAGCTTGAAAAAGTAACGAAAATCTCCCCCACTTATAGAGATAAGCAAGGTTTGCACTCACTTAGATAAAGTTAAACACACTATGTATAGGTATTATGGACAAGAATTACTTAGAAAAAGAAAACCCTTGTGTGGAGATGAAGACAAAGACACACACCAGCAACAAAGACGAAGACGAAGACGAAGACATATACTGGAGACGAAGACAGACATTAGAGATGAAGATGAAGTTGGGAACTTAGACACTAAACTAAAAGAGATTTAATTGCAGCTATGAAGAGGAAGACAGGACAAAAATGACTATTTATATACTGTCTTTAGGTTATTAGGTTTTCAATTTCATAAAACGAAATGGTTTTGGTTCACCTTTGGTGATGAACAAAAAAACGTCATGAAAAGGTCAAACTTTTATGATGATTTTTAAAAACTGTTGTCAAAAGAGGAAACACTTATGCGACTATTTGAACATAGAGAATTATGAATAAATAAAATAATATGATAACTAAGATATGAGAAAAATTATCTATTCTCTATACATTCGTATATCATTATATTAATTACAATTATTATTTATACATTAATATATCATTATATTATTTTCCATATATAATATAATTAAAACATAATTGCAATATAGTAAAAAATAGAAATCAATATTAAATATTACTATCATATTCATAAAAGTCAAATTTATTATTATTGACAATGATTCTAAGTTTAAAAATAAAATTTAGCTATCAATTTCATTTTTAAATTTATAAAAATATAAACACAAAATTAATTAATACTACATAGATTTATACTTTTTATTTTTCTCTTTAAAATATATGATTTGACATTTTTATGAGGTGTCACAAAACTCTATTTATTATATATAAATTCTAGTCTATTTTATAGAATTTCTATATTACAAAAAATTTGTTAAATATATAAATAAATATATGATAAGAAAGTATTAGACTTTAGCGACACTTTAGCAAAAACGTCGTCAAATGGTTAGCCTACTGGGACACATTTGGGAAATCATCAAAAAATGGTTAGCCATTTGCGATGCTTTTGGGAAATCGTTCTGTTGTAAAGGGCTAATCATTTTGTGACTATTTTTTCCTAAATTATCGCAATAGGAAAACCGTTAAGAACAAATTATGTAAGCATCGCAAAATGTTGTTACACATTTCATTTATGGCAATTTTCATAAATCATCACCAATGGTCAGCCAATTTATGATGTTTATCTAGAGTTGTTACTAATGATCAAACCATTGGCGACATTTTCCTAAAACCATCGCCAATTGTTCCCATAGTTCTTCAAAATGTAATGAAAGTGATGTCGTTTGTTCCACTACAAATGATATCATTTTCATCTTATCTAAAACCTAATGACGAATCTTCTTCTTTCGCGACCAAAATCTTCTTCTTCCTCTGCCAATCGCATTCCAGAAGGTAGCTTCACATATCATCCATCTTCGTACATCCTTGTCTTTCATCTTCGGTTGTCTGTCCATTTAGATAATTTGTTCTTCTCACTTTTCCTTTCCTTCTCTCCTTTCCTTCTCTCTGAGCTAGTTTCTTTCATTTTCACCAAACTCCAAAAGCTAAGGATGAGAATAAGAGTTTAAAAAGAAGAACAAGTTAGAACATTGTCTATGTTTGACTGCTTACTCATTTTGGCACACTTTTTTCCAATATTATGGTCAATTTAAAGCTTGTGAGTAGTGTTTTCCTTCATTTGATAGTTGGTTTATTTGAATTATGTGGCAAACCCTTCTAGCAACATGTATAGGCCAACTCTTCTTAACCTTTAAGACTTCACTTTCTCAGTTAGTCTTATTCATTTAATGCAAAACAACTTAAGAAAATGGAAACATAAAATGGAAGTCAAATAGAGCAAGCTCATGGTTACTGGAGGAACTAAGAGGAAAACTTGAAGGTTTTAGTTGTAATTTCAATAATTAAGTGTAAGCATACAATATTATACTATCTAATGTTGTGCTACAATTTGTAATTTATGTTATTTTCTACAACTGAATATTTGGTATGATCTTGGAATTGTATTTAAGGGTATTTTCAAGTTGTTTTAATGTTTAATTTTTGAAGAAGAGTTTGAAGTGTAATTACGATCTCTAGAGTGTTTACTAGGAATGTTGTGAAATATATGTACCTAGAATGATATAAGTAAGGATCTAACTCCTTGGTTATTTTGAGTTGTTTGGTAGATTGGTTATGTAGCGCCCCCTCATCGTAGGGTACACGACGGGAAACCCGAGGGTCGCTCCGACGATGTGTCCCACGATAGAGGTGCACCACCAGAACATTTCTACTAATAATCCTCATGGCATTGCAATAATTTAAAACCGCAATATCAGAAACCAGTAAATTTTAAAATCATAATATCAATCTAATACAGGCGTCCAAAAGCAGAATAGACAAGTCTATCAGTCCCCTAAACAAAACCAAAAAGGAAACTGATACAAGCATCTATCCTAAGTCAT
>JAOQMR010078607.1:0-16046 GCA_027563865.1 Erythroxylum pelleterianum | reverse complement strand
AAACAACCACTCGAGAGTTTATCAGATATTGTCTAAACTTATCCAAAGCAAAGATTATAGCAAAAAGTTCTTTCTCGATAGTGGTATAGTTCACTTGAGCGGAGACAAGTGTCTTGGAGGCATAAGCTATCACTGTAGATCGCTTTTCCTCTCTCTGTCCAAGCGTAGCACCAACTGCAAAATTAGAGGCATCACAAGACATCTCAAAAGGCAAATCCCAGTTAGGTGCAGTCAGAATAGGAGGTGAAACAAGTAAAGTCTTCAAAGTATTAAAAGCATGTCTACATTTATCATCAAAGTGAAAATCAATACCTTTTTCCAACAATGTAGAAAGGGGTAAAGCAATTTTACTAAAATCTTTAACAAAGCGCCGATAAAACCCCGCATGCCCCAAGAAAGATCTCAATTTTTTTAGACAAGTAGGATAAGGAAGTGAAGAAATGATTTCAATCTTGGCTCTATCAACGTCAATCCCCTTTCAGGAGATGTGGTGACCTAATACTATGCCACTATCTACCATAAAATGACATTTTTCAAAATTCAAAACCAAAATTTTCTGAATGCATCTACCAAGAACACGTTCAAGACTAAACAAACAATCATCAAAACTATCATCATAAACAGTGAAATCATCCATAAAAACCTCCATATTTCGCTCTAATAAATCGCAGAAGATCGCCATTATACACCTTTGAAAGGTGCCTAGAGCGTTACACAACCCAAATGGCATCCTTCGATAAGCGTAGGTACCAAAAAGGCAGGTAAATGTAGTATTGTCTTGGTCCGCCGGTGCAATCGGTACCTGGAAGTAACCTGAAAAGCCATCCAAGAAATAATAGTGAGATTTCCCAGATACTCTTTCCAGCATTTGATCAATAAAAGGTAATGGAAAATGATCCTTTCTAGTTGTTTCATTCAACCTCCGATAGTCGATACACATTCTCCAAGCATTTTGAACTCTTGATGGAATGAGTTCATTACTCTCATTTCTTACCACTGTGATACCGCTCTTTTTTGGAGCTAGTTGTACCTTTAATTATGATGAATTTGCATTTTATAACCTTTTCTCGATAATTGACCTATGCCTAGTAAATTATGATAAAGATTAGGAACATAGAAAATATCATAGATAAAAATTTTAGAACCATCATTCAATTTAATAGATATTCGACCTTTTCTTAAAATAGAAATATTTGAATTATTCCCAAATTTAATTGTTAACTGAACATTTTCATCTAAAGAAAAAAATAACTCCTTAATCCCACATATATGATTACTACAACCAGAATCTAAGTACTAGATATTTTCATCTTCCATAAAAGAGTTAGTTGTTAAGAAATAACTTTCTAAATTATTAGAATTCTCACTGCAATGTTCTTACTGACTTTCTGCAAAATTAGCCTGATAGTTGTTCTGAGATATGGATTTACAATTAGCAACTTTGTGTCCATACCTTTCACAATTAAAGCATATAAAATTACTTCTCTCTTGATATTGGTTACCTCATCCTCTTCCAAGATTGGTAAGTCAAAAATTATTTCCTCCTCTTCCTTGATCGAATGTTCTAAAATTGTTTCCTCTTCTCTAGTTAAAATTATTGTCATGGTCTTTTCCCTCAAAATTTCCTCTACCTCTACCTCTTAAATCTCTTCTACCTCCGTTATTAAAACCAAGGTCTCTATGATAAGTATTTTGATTAGATTCTGCAACATTATTGAAATTCACCTGACTTTTTTAAGACTTCTTTTTCTCTCACAAGTATAAGAACACTCTAATTTTTTTTCCTCACAAATTGCTTTAAAAATTAAAGATGCACTACAAAAAAAAAGTCATTTAGCGACGAATATTATCGACGAAAAATCTTTGGTGTCATTCGGTAATATAAATTGGAGACGGAATCCATCAACGAACAAAGATGTCGTAAAAACAATCATAATTAAATTTACCAACAAACATTTTAAAGTCATTTTATGGTCGTAGGTAAATTTAGTCTTACCAGCCCAACATGATTTGACTACGTCACAGGTTAAAAGCAGTAGCTCGATCAGGTTATAGGTTGAGGTTGGGCCGATCCGGTCTACCCTAAGATTCGACTATTATTTTAAAACTAGCATTATTTTTTACTTTTAAAAAAAAAAGATGACCTGTGTTCACCAACCATGTTCCCGGCCATTAACATACCTCCGTGTGACGTAAATGGCTTTAAATTAAAAAGACTGAAGGAAAATAGGATCATGAACATAAAAGGACTTTAAATTGAAAAGACAGAAAGGGCAAAAGGACGATGGAAATAAAAGGCATGCCTGCCTGGACCATAAGAACTTTCGTCAATGGTCTTTTTTTAATAACTAAAATTGTCAGCTATGGGAAGTTGGGAACCGTATAAAATAGAATGATTTAGAGTTCACGAAAATGTTGTATAAATTGAACTAAAAATAAAAATAAAAATAATATACAATAAAGACTTAAAAATTTTAAAATTTTAAAATAATTGTTCTTAAAGTACTCTTTAAATATTTCATAAGTTTTGCTTAATAAGTAGATTCTTCAAAGAATTTATTTAATATTAGTATTAGGTATTGTTAAATTTTTAGTATGGGAATAAAAATTACGCAGTGTAATTTAATATTTTAAAATTTTGTACTAAAATACAATATTTATCTATATAAATTATAATTTCTATTAAATTACATTTCTTTATATAAAATGGACACTTATTAAATATTTATTCTTAATTGTGAAAAGTATTTTAATTATTGTTAAGTTTTTGTATATAATAAAAATAAAGAATAAGAATAATTTTTATATATAATCTAACACTTTAAAATTTTAATTCGAATAAGCTTATGATATTTTTGTCCAGTATATGAGTCAAATTTAGTGTCTGTACTTTGATCTCTCGTCAATCATAGATTTATACTACGGAAACAAGAGCTCTTCCACAAAGCAGAATTATTGAAGTCCAGGTCATTTGCGCGTGAAGAACACAATTCCTTACGTGGCCTTTCCTCGATTGTTCATTGTCTATCATTTACGCTTGACTTCTGCTTGACTTGCTCTTAGCTCGTCAGTATAAAAGCTATCACGAGGAACCTTGAAGCCAAGTTCAGTTCCAAGTTCCAACCATCGTCCTCTACTCATCTTAAGCTCTAAACGTCTTTGGAGTTCAGGGAAATGAAGGTCAGAGTCGACACACGTTTTTTCATTTTCTTGTTTTCTTCATTTACTGTATTTCTCATGGACTTAATTATAATACTCCTTGATCTTGTTTTATGGGCAGAAAATAGTATTGAAGTTGCAACTCCACGATGAAGGTGATAAGAAAAAGGCGATGAAGGCAGTCTCTAGCCTTTCAGCTTCAGGTATATCCAATCTTAAACTCATTTTCCTCACAAGTAAAAGGTTGAAAAGTACGATTTTGTACCTCAAATTGAACTGTTATTCTATTTCGAAGTATCGGAATCTGACAAGTTTGAGTGGCTTGTGAAGGGGTTGAGTCGATCTCTGTGGAAATGAACGCCAGCAAGTTGACGGTGATTGGAGATATAGATCCTGTGTACGTAGCAAAAAAGTTCAGAAAGTTTTGTTGCTTAGAGATTCTCTCTGTTGAACCAGTAAAAGACGATAAAAAGACGAAAGACGATAAAGCCAAAACACCTGAAGAGAAGGAGTCGGAGCTTCTTAAGGCCTACAAGAACTATTGTAGTTCTCAACTTGCTTATTCTTACTATTACCCTAATTACTATGGTAGAGTTATCGAGGAAAATCCAAATGCTTGTGTAATTTGCTAATTTTAATTTGGTCCAGACAATTAAATAAAATGGTCAGTCGATCAATAAATTAGAGTTACGTTGTTACCCAAACCATTGATCTTCGGATTACTTTTACTAATGTCAAATATTGTATTGCAAATTAAGATAATACAGTTCGATTTTGTGGGCAAATGTGAATTCAATTACAATGCACTGAGATGAAGAACAAGTGAATGAAGTATACAATTTGTTTTTATCCAATTGTCTTATTTTAAAATTTACCATGACAATGATTTACATATGATTTAACTTAAAATTTTTATTTTAAAATTCAAATTAAGGGTAAATTTAAAATTTATACTTAATCAATTAAACTAGTTGAAATTGAAAAAAAATCTCTAATCTTAATAATGTTTTAAAAATTTTAAACGTGCTCAACTCAGATTGCTTGTAAACTAAAAAACGATTGGATGTGACCACTTTAACCATTCCTATCCTGGTGACAGGGATAGGAACCTAAGGGGTGTAGTTGAGTAGAAGGGACTCATTCATCCTTAACCATACGTTAAGGGTTCGATCCTTAGCTTTGGGTATGGAGCAACCTTAAATCCTTGGGCCAGCTGTCCCACCCTGTGAGGTGCCTACAAACCAACGAGGGGATTAGTCACTGAGTCCGCCGGTAGATACCCTGGTCTAAGATCAAAACAAAAAAAATTGATTCAATTTGTGTATATAAATAAATTTTTTTAGGAGGAATCATTTATATGATACTCCCTCCTATTCAAAATAAAAGTCGTTTTAGAGGGATGTACACTTATTAAGAAAGTTAATAAAATGTTTGATATACCCTTATTAATTGCATATTAATAAGGGCCCGCCGGTGGATACCCTGGTCTAAGATCAAAAAAAAAATTGATTCAATTTTGTGTATATAAATAAATTTTTTTAGGAGGAATCGTTTATATGATACTCCCTCCTATTCAAAATAAAAGTCGTTTTAGAGGGATATATACTTATTAAGAAAGTTAATAAAATGTTTGATATACCCTTATTAATTGCATGTTAAAGTGCTTTGAAAATATAATCTGTGTAATTAAGATGCGAGAGAAATTAAAGGGTAATTTTGTAAGTAAAATTATAAACATACATGAAAAGTTACGAACGACACTTATTTTGAATAATTAAAATTCCTCTAAAACGACCTTATTTTGGATAGGAGGGAGTTCTTAATAACTCTTTATGTACTTACTAACTCTTTATACACGTAAGAATAAGAATTATGTCTCTTATAAATTGATAATCCTTAGGTGATTCTTAATGTGGAACCTAAATGCTTTAACTAAATCGTTGTTTTTGGTACTGGTGCTTTAGGCCTTTTTTTTAATTAAGGTTTATTAAATGGTTGAAATAAAAATGTGGTAAATATTGAATAAAATTAAAAATTAAAATATGATTAAAAAAATTCCGTTATAATTTGAAATTTAATTAAAAAAGATTATTAAATAAAAATTAATTAATTAATTTAGTTGGTAAGAATTTATTAATTTATTAAAAGTGATCGATTTTTAACAATAAAAATTATTAAAATAAATTAAGATAAAAATTACAAAAAAAACGATTCGAAATTTTTACAATTAATTCGATTAAATTTTTTAATCATAATAACTAATAGATATCGCCAAAAATGTTCTAAACGGAGATCGGGTGTTTATGTATGAAGTCTTGATAACTACATTCGTATTTGTATCATAAAACTTCGGATTGTCTTCCGACTTTCTGCTCATAAACATTATTTTTATAGTAGGGACCTCATTTGCTACATTTCATTTGCATAATAATTAATAAAATATGTATTAAATAAATCATTTAATATTAAAATCAAAGAAAAATTCAACTCCTGAAACCGTGTATATGTCTTTTGTCACTCTGCGTGAAATCGTGGGTGAGGATGAAACAAGGAGTTCAACATGATAGCTACTTAATTGGACCTGTTCAAAATTTTCTTCCAAGGTGAGGCAAAAGTCTTAATCGTATTGTTTTCCTTGTTTGAAACTAGTATTATGGGATAAGGATAGTCTATCTCATTATTCATATTTAAATTTATGTAGCAATCTATCCTTCTATCTCATTAGTTAAATTTAGAATAGTTGAAAATATTGTAAAATGTATATATGTTTGTTTGTTACATCATTATACGGTGTATGTATTTTCGATAAAATACGAAATCAATCCTTTTTTTTTTAATTCACTTCCTCTTTTTCTTCAGATACACCCACTCCAAATCCAGTATATCAAACCTGAATTCCAAAAGACAAGATGCTACTTTGTTAAATTTTATTTTCTCCGTATGTCTTTGGCCTACAAAGCTCTCGAAGAGTTTGGTCAGCTCTTGCCAGTACTTTTGGCTCCATCTTTCAACATAGACAATTCCAACCACGTATTGAACTACACGAGTTGAAGAAAAATGATATTGAGTGTTACCAACTGTACCAAATTCTAGAAGAGTTGTTACTCACTTCCCATAAGTCAAAAAGGGAAGGGAGAAAAAACATCTGCATGCGTAAAGAAGAATTTGTCCACAGCCTTCCCAAATCAGTTTTTTTTTGGGTAAGTCAAAAAAATTAATAAATGAAACAAGGATATATACAACGAGTTCTCACACAAGTGCCACGGGAGATACAACAAGCTAAGACAAAGCAACTAGCCACACAACAAACCATGAAAAACGCTTATAAATTTCTGCAGCTCATGAGGGAGCAACCTATAACCACTCAACAACAGAATACAAAACGCAACCAAAAACGTACCAAAGAGTAATAATTGATATGGGGAGCCTAAGCTAGCTGAAACTCGAACCCAAATGAGGCAAGCCAATAAGATAAGGAAGTCAAAACCGTACTTAAGCATTCTTTTCCAACATGGCCGGCCGTCAGCTGAGGCGACTGAAGTAACCGTTGATTGTTTGCCCATGAAGAAGGCTGCCACGAGGAAGTGACAGTGTTGACCCTTCTATTCTAGGTGAGAAAAACTGAGGAATCAACCTGCAAAGTTAGTGAAGACCAACAATAATATAATTACCTCCTCTTTGTGTATAGGCTGAGAAGTTCCCTAACGTGGGAGATTACTCTGAGATATACTCGCTCCACATTCATATCTTCATTCTTGAAGGTTCTAGCATTACGTTCAGTCCAAATAAGGTACACGGTAGTGCAAAGTAGGAGAGGGAAATAAGGAAAGGCCGAAATCCTGGTACAGGAAGCACTTATATACTAGGAGAGGATTGCTGAAAGGGTAGACTGGTTAAGGATGGGCAAATGGAAGTGGATGAGGCATTGGTCCCAAATTGTTTTAGAGAAGGGGCATTCAAAGAATAAGTGGTCTATGGATTCATTAGCGGAGAGGCACAGAGAACAGTGATTGGGGTATAGAGGTTTAATAGTTTGTCTCTTGTTTGCAAATTTTTGTAGGAATGCAAGCCATAAGGTAAAGGAGCACCGAGGTTTAGTATACTTCGATCCATTGATCGCTCTCGGAGTAGCCAAGGTCCTCAGAATACCTCGCGGGTGACAAGTGTCCTGCCAGAAAAGAGTAGCGATACCATTTCCAATCCTAAATCTGAATTGGTGACACAACTTATCCCTCACTGATAAAATCTTTCGCCAACTCCAAGAACTATTATAAGTAGGTTGAGCACTTCAAAAAAATTTCCTACACATAATGATTGTATGTACCCACTTAACCCATAAAGCTTCCCTATCTTCAAACAAATTCCAAATCCGTTTTTCTAACAGAACTTGTTTCCAAGTAGTCAAATGCTTAACCCCTAAGCCCCCTTCCCTCTAAGGTCGATAGATGTCACTTCACTTAACTTTAGCCTGCACATTAGAAACAACCCTAACCGCCCATAAAAAAGTCCTAAGCTTGGCCTCTATGTCCTTCAGGATGGAAGATGGAAGAATAAAATGTGAGGACCAATAGACATGGAAGGATGAGAGGATAGAAATGACCAATTGAAGTCTACCCGCATAAGAAAGGCTCTTATGAGTCTAGCAATTGATCCTGTTGTCAATTCTGTCTAGAAGAGATGCACAATCCCGCCTAGTGAGACGACCTGTAATGAGAGGAACCCTTAGATACCAAAAAGGGAGAGAACCTTGCTAAAGACCAGAAACAAGTTTCATCCTATGGCTCAGATAGCTAGCATCTAGGGATAAGTAAAACAGAGTTTTGGAAGTGTTCATGTCCATACCCGAAAACATAGAGAATGTGCACAAGGAATCAAGCAAAAGTTGAGCAGAAAACAAGTCCACTTGACAAAACATTAAGAGATCGTCTGTAAAAAGAAGACGATTGATCTTCAGTCCTTGACATCTCCAATGGTATTTGAACTGAGGAGAATTTTCTGTATTAATTCTCAAAGTCCTAGAGAAAACTTCCATACAAAGAATGAAGAGAAAGGGCGATAACGGGTCTCCTTGTCTTAAACCAGATTTACCTTTGAAAAATTGTGTGGGGGAACCATTTACCAAAATAGAATAAGGAGAGGTGATACATTCTTTGACCTACTTAATGAACCTCAATGGAAGTCCTATTGCTTCAAGAGTGTTAAGAAGAAAGTCCCAATGGATAGAGTCATAGGCTTTTTGGAGATCCACTTTGAAAACACACCGCTTATGATTGTTGGAAATGTGATAGTTCTTAAAGATCTCTTGTTCTAAAAGAATATTATCCCCTATTCAGCGATTCCTGAAAAAGGCACTCTGATTAGGGCTAACTATGAGAGGGAGAATTTTGCTAAGCCTATTTGCTAAAATTTTAGCAATAACCTTATAGAGCATGTTGCAACAGGAGATAGGCCTAAAGTCTAGGTCAGAGGAAGGTTGAGCTGTTTTGGGGATAAGGGAGATGAAAGTGGAGTTGAGCTTCTTGAGTAGTTTTCCATGCAGGAAAAAGTCTTGAATAGCTCCAGTAACTTCGTCCCCTATAATAGGTCAGGCCTGCTTATAGAAAAACCCATTAAACCCATCTGGGCCAAGGGCCTTATTTGGGTTAATAGAGTGAAAAGCCTCACGAATTTCTTAAGGTGAAACTTCAGCAATAACAACATCAAAATGGGTGTCCGCTAGGGGGTAGGAAAAAGATGAGCAACAAACTCCTTGGAGGGGTGGAGATTCTTAACAGCCCTAATGGTGCTTTTGAAGTATGTTAGAAATTGGGCCTGAATTTCTGGAAGGCCCACTACCCTCATTCCATTTCCCACTTCTAGAGAATGAATGGAAATCTGTTCCTGTGTGCAAAGTGAGAATCATGAAAAAATTTGGTATTCCGGTCTCCTTCTCGAAGCCAACGGATCCTAGAGGACTGTCTATAAAACGATTCCTGATCCTCAAGAGATCTATTAGGTTCTCTAATAGCCTCTGTCTCCCTAGCTAGCAGTAGGGGAGAGCTAGGGGATAACTTCAGTTGTTCTTGAATATGATTGAGATTTGCTTGATTATTCTCTACTCGAGCATTGATATCACCAATCTGACCCGAGTTCATGGTTTTGAGGGCTCGCTTGACTAACTTCGGTTTAACCACCACCCTATACTGAGGAGTACCTGTAACTGGGGTGGCCCAAGCTTCCTCAACAGTCCACAGGAAATTGCACTGAGCAGCTAGGAAGTTGAAAAATCTGAAGGGTAAAGAACATTTCTGCAAGGTCCCTATCGACTTAACCACTAAAGGAGAGTGATATGATATATAGGATTAAGAATGGCATAGTGAGAAGTTAGGAACCGAAGGCTCCAAGCAGAGTTGATAAGCGTCCTATCTAACTTCCGAGCTGTGAAGGAGTCACCTAATTATTTATTTGACCAAGTAAACTTAGGACCTTTGGCTGTCTAAAATCACTTAGACTACTCAATATCGAGGTAGGGGTGAGCATTATTCGGGCCGGGCCGGCCCGAATTAATTCGGGTAAGTAAATGCTAAATTTCGGGTAATTCGGGCCGGCCCGGGTATTACCCGAATTATTTTCGAGCCAGGACGGGTAATTCTGAAAAAATTCAGGCCAGCCCGATTACCCAAATTAGGTTTAAAAGAATTATTAAATAGGGTAATTAGGGTAATTCGGGTAAATCGGGCTGGGATAATTCGGGTAATTCTGGTAAATCGAGCCGGGTAAATAGATAATTTAGGTAAATCGGGCCGGGTAAGTTCGAGTAATTGAAAGTTCGGGTTCGGGCCGGGTAAGATGGAAAACATTTCTGGTAATTCGGGCCGGGCTCGAACATTGAAAATTCGGCCCGAATTACCCGAATGCTCACCCCTATATCGAGGCATGGGGAGGGTCAGATTCCTAAGTATAGAGAATGGCGTTAAAATCACCAGCAAGCAACCACGGGGATTGCCCATCAGATTGGGAAATGTGGGAGAGATCATTCCAAAGGAGCTTCCTATAGGAAGGATTATTGGCACCATACTCGCAAGAAACTAGGAAGGTCTCTGTAATATATCTACAGTGTAATTCCACATGGATAAACTAATCAGAATAGTGTAGGAGAGTACACAGAAGGACATCGGGGTTCCAAGCAATCATAATCTTAGCATTAGACGAGTGAGCTAAATTGCTACAGCTATCCTATCTAGGAAACAAAGAATTACATATTTTATTCAAATAGACCGAAGACCTAATCCTAGACTCAACTAAACAAACAAAAGAAGCAAAATGATTTCTAAGCCAAGCACGAACTGCATTCTGTTTAATGGGGTTGTTCAGACCCCTCACATTCCAAAAAACAAACTCCATCACTAACAACCAACTATGCCACAACCTACTACTTTTGTTTCTTCCTAACAAAGAAATCCCCCTCTGCCCCTCCCACAGTCCCTGTACTAGAAGGTCTCAATTCAGAAAGAGGAGATGGAGGTGTACCTGCCTGATTTCCAGCAGGGGGCATTGGACTCCCCACTGTCGCCTCTGAGATCTTCTGGTGGAAGGTGAGATTGTTGGTGTGTGGAAGAACACCCTGCTATTGTTTCCTCACCAGCAGGATCTCTCTTGTCCACGGTGATAACTTGCTGGGGTGGGTCTGCCACCTTAGATGATTCAATTGAGCTCTCGGGATTGAGAGTTGCCTCTGGACTAAGCTTGGGACTCACAGCTGAATGTTCAGTGGGCAAATGTAGCGCAGGAAGATTGGTCTGTGGTGGCTTCTTACTATGCTCCAATTCTTGGTGGAGACCTTTGGCAAAAGTTCTCCCTGTAAGAGCCCAAACCTGCCTCTGCTCCTTTGCATGAGGCTGCCATTCATACTTGATAGATATCTTCCTAAAGGAGAGTTGCCTATCCTCACCATACGTAGCCAGTTGGAGCGCAGATGGCCATTTCTTATTCAGCTCTAACCCCACACATAAGCGGGCATAATTGATTCTAGTCATGCCAGTTGTTGGAGTGTCCATAAGTAATGGGGTCCCTACAGCACTGGCAATCTTGCTCAAGCCTTCAGTGTTCCAATATTCGACGGGGATGTTGAAGAAACGTGCCCACATCGGGGTCTTGTGAATCTCTTCCAATTCACCACCATGTAAGCTCCACCTACGAAGAAACAATGGCTTCCCCTGAATGTGCCACGGTCCTCTTTCAACCACAACTTTCATACCCTGTTTAAAAGCAAAGCGAAAGAGAAAATTGTTGGAGCTGGTAATCAGCGTCTCCTGTAACCTGAACTCGGCCCATGATTTTGCCAGAGCCCTTTCAATCATCCCAAAATCTTCTCTTCTTCGGTTTAATCTCTACAGATAATGAAGTTTCTTTTTCTTACTTGTAATTTTTACAAAAAACTATATATTTATTTCTTCATTATTATCCTTCAATCTTATTTAACTACCAACTTGCTTTAATCCAATTAATTCTCACAACACCCATTATCTTTAATGAGCTAAGTCTTTAGTTGATGAATTAGGCTCAACGAAAGAACCACGAAAAAAGTTGAATTCAATGCCATTATTTACAAAAATTTAGGCCCTGAGCATCCTTTTCTATAAATTGGACAACTATTAATTGTATTTTTGGTTTTAAATAATTTATCGGTTAAGTTATGTAATTTGATTTTAACAAAGATAATAAAGTGACCCAATAAATGATCTAGATTAATGAGTCGAAGTATGGGAGAAAAATAGATCCTAATTAGTGTGGACCGAACCCATATTGGGCTTGTGATGGGGAAGCCTGATATGGAAGTTATATATAAAGATTAAGGTCTTCTTCAGTTACTTATGTAATTAGTAAGTATACGGATCTTTTAACCCATTAGAAGTGCTTACGTCTTAAGAAAACTGAAGAAAGGTGTCAACTGAGTATCGGTGATCAACTTCCTCAACTGTCTCGGGAAGATTGGAGCTCGTTTTGGCATCAGAAATTGCTTCGAAACTCTGAATGGAACTGAAACCAGGTATTCCGTATTTCTTTCATTTTTACCCTTTCATGAATGATCTGGGACACGTAATAAGGTCTATCCTACGTGTTACACGTGGTATCAGAGCGGTTATGTGATCGGGTTGTCAGAAACGAAGGTTTTTCGGTTTCCATTCATTATGGTTTTTCTTCAGTTTTTTATTCGTTTTTTGATTTTTTTTTTACATATATAATTATGTAAAAGTGATATACATAAAGCTAGCTATGGAAAACGGGTCAAAAATGAGCCAAAAAGAGCAAAAAAGGGTATCCTGGGACATCAGAAATTGCACTCCCCGTCGGAGGGCTATGGACCGTTCGACGCATGCACCGTACACACCGGACGGTGCTACAGTAGGAGCGGTGGTACGAATAGCACGTGTTGTCATCACATACACCTCACGTGGTGCATTCTCCCACGAGTGTGGAACCGCGGGATCCAGCTCAACATGTGGACCGCAGCGAAGACACGTGTCGGCACGTGAGTTCGTTATGTGCACATGGGGCACGCGCCAGACGCATCTGTCCTCACGCGGCAGCGTGCTGACATCAACATTGTAGTACTACTGACGTCAGCAACACAAAAAAGGAAAATTTTCAAAATTCCTATAAAGATACCCCAGGTTCTTTTGGGTTAGTTTCCGGGTTTGGGAAATTTTTTAAGTGGTTTTTTCAATTTTCTGGATTTATTACGTTAGTAATTGGATTCTGGAAAATTTTTAAAGCTAAATTTGAGTGCATTTTTGTACTCTGAACTGCACATGAAGAAGACACTTAAAGTTTTATGTTTCGTGCAGTAGGTTCAGTATTTAGAAAAGCACGATAGACACTCTCATTGAGATTTTTTATTTATAAAAGTTTCAAATAAAGTTTAAAGACAATGTTTTCAGTATTGGTATGTGATTATTTAATCGTGAATCTAGTTTATTTTCATTTATAACCAATTTTCACATACATTATGCCCAAATAAAATGTGAGGACGACATAAAGATGTATCCCTTGTGTTTGTGGTCTTTTCGGGTACTGGTAAGATTGTAGTCACCACAGTGGTCTTTCAAGCCAGTATTGGATTGTACCGCGTGCATGTTGGGGGATGTCTCTGGTCTCATGTTTGGTTATTCTGCTCATAGGTATTGACCTTATATGAGATTTTGAGATGTACATAAAGGCATTAGATGGAGGAAAGCCGTTGCTTAAATGATCTATTCACTCACAGGTGGTAGTGTCATTAGAGCTGATGGTTTGTACTTTGATCGCTTTTATGTGGATGTCTAATTGTATATATTATGTATTCAGCCAACAAGTGTTTCATAATATATGTGATCGGATGCTATGTATAGATAATGTTATCGTTGTTATCCTGCATTTAAGCTAAATTTTGCATTGTCTTTTCTATCTTGTAGTCACCTTTTCGGTAAACAACACTGCTGTCACCATTGAGACCTTAAATGGTTTCGATTTCAAGAAGTGAAAGAAGGACGTGGAGTTTGCATTGGAGATAGTTGACGTCAGCATGGCGATGCACATCGAGAGACCTTCTCCACTTATGGATATCAACTTAGAAGCTGATAAAGCAGTTATGACGGTCTGGGAGAGGTCAAATAAGATGTGTTATTTGACCATCAAAAGGTCGATTCCAGATCATCTGTTGAGTGGATTGCCATATACGACTATAGCAAAGGAGTTTATGGATGGCATTTCCCAGAGATACAAGATGTCTTCTCATGCGGAGTAGAGCACCTTGATTAAGGATCCATTCTTTATGAAGTATACGGGAGAAGGAGGTGTCCGAGAGTACGTTATTAGGATGGTACACCTTTAGACTAGGCTGACAGCGCTTGATGTACCAATTCCTAATAATCTCATAGTGCATCAGTCATTAAATACTCTCACTCGAGAGTTTGAGATGTTGGCTACCTCCTATATCTCTCAGGATGAGACCTGAGGCATCAATGCCTTGATTTCCCAGTTTTGCTGCAGCAGAGGAGAAGATTAAGAGTTCTCCTCATACGGCTATGTATACAGCTACCAAAGGTAAGGGAAAGGCTAAGCCATAATAACCTAAGGGTAAAGGTAAGATACCTAAGCCCTCTCTAAGTATTCAACCTGGACAGTCTAGCATCGCTAAGGGGCCACACGACCTAAAGAGTATGAGATGCTTCTTCTGCAAGAAGAAGGGGCATAGGAAGTCTGATTGCAAGAAGTACAAGCTATGGAAGGTCAAGCAAGAACTGTCAAGTAACTCCTCAGCCTTTATGATTCATAAATTCAATATAGCTATAACCACATCAAGTTCTTGGTGGTTAGATAGTGGAGTTTCTAACCATGTTGCTTCCACAATGCAGGGGTTCAGATTCTGGAGAAGGCCAACTAAAGGAGAGGAGAAGCTGATGGTTGGCAACAATGAAATGGTGGATGTTTTATATGTAGGAGATGTATGATTAAACCTCGATACGAGGTTTGTATTAGTTTTACGAGACACGTTTTATATATTATATTTTTAGACAACACTTGATTTCTATATCAGTTTTGGATAAAGAAGGTTTTCGTTTTGTATTTGATACTTTAATTGTAAATATTTCTATCAATACAAGATATATCGAATGTAGCACCCCATCTTGCAAGACACGTACCCAACATCCTAAGTGATTTCCGAATACGTACACCACAAGGGTGGCATGCTATAGCACTCATATTCTCTTACAAGGCATCATAAAGAAAGACATAATAATTGAAAATCCAAAATTTCCTCATTTCATTTCATAAAAACCAAATTTACATTGTAGCTTTACAAAACATCCAAATATGTACATTATTAAGACTAATTACAGAACAAACTATATACATGAGGAATTATACAAAAAAAATCTAACTAATCCTTCATTCTCAGCTGACCGACCTTTGAGTCATTTTTTCTTTCCAAAAGTACAAGAACTATACTTCTTGTAGAGTCTCTTTGTCACTCGTGTCCTCTCTCAATTTTGAAATATCAACATTATAATTTTGGTGAGTTTTGGGAACCCAATGAGGTAATCATCCTTGATGGTTCACTCAATTCACATAATACATCAACATATATAACCACATAATTCACATCATTTTATTTATCTTCATGTAGCATTACATAGCACTTTGTTCACAAATATTCACGTTCTCATTCAAATACAAGTCAACATTTCATTTCAATCACCCAAATATACATATTAAATGTATATACAATGCTCATAAGACTCATTTATGATTATTACGTTGTTGTGACCGAGTACCTAAAACTGTCCCGTATCCATTGTGGATACCGAGCTTATTGTTAACTGTCCCTTATCTGTTGGGGATACAGGGCTCATTATACATAGTGAGCCTTTGGCTCTTAATCACATTATAAGCTTTAAGCTCATTTTTGGTGGCTACTCAGGTCATATCTGCCATTATATGTTCACGCATTCATGTAATGAAATGCATCACATTCACATTCATATTTATCTTCGGACTTTGGTCCGACATTTAACAAAATGTTGAGAAATCACATATTTCGTCAAATTCACATACAAAGAATACTTCCAATATGTCATTCATGCATCAAACGCCTCGGACATTCAATGTCTGAAATCAACACAATCAATTCCACAAAACAGTTCAATATAAAATTTAATACAAACTAATAATTAAATGAGACCGTCTAGGTTACTCACAGTTTGCTCCAAAAAGTTATTGCCTCGAAGTCCTGGCAACATCTAGATGTTGACGCTCAATATGCTCTTCTAAATCATGCAATACATATATATTTATACACATCACAACTTTGTACAATCATAAGTATTCATTTATGCACATATATGTATATATGGAATATGTACAAT
>JAOQMR010078486.1:0-16082 GCA_027563865.1 Erythroxylum pelleterianum | reverse complement strand
TTTCTGTTCGTGTTCGTTCTCTTTGTATTTGATTCGATTCGTATTCCGATTAACGATTTCTTGCTTTTCGATTTTTTTTCCGTTTCTGTTTTCTGGTTGGGATCCGGTTCTCAGATCGGGTTCCAACAGTCTCACTCTCAGAACACACCTTCTTATGACTTGGCTTCACTCTTTAACTTGTCCCTTTAGGCTTTAGACAAAATTATAGGTAACTTATTGGTAACTACGAAATTTACAATATCGACATACCATAGAGGTGTCAAATTTCCAAAAAATAACTAGTCATCTGAAATGTTTCTCTCAAGGGGACATAATCTTCTTCTTAGACCTAATGGCTAAGCTGATTAGCAGCCATATATTGTGCCTCCTTCTTATCTCTTATTTTTAAATCAAACTCCTAAAGGAGGAAATCCATCTGATTAACCTTAACTTTTCTTTTTTTGGTCAGTAAGTACTTCAAAACTACATGATCAGAATAAACAATAACTTTAAGACCCAACAAGTATGGATTTTTTTCTAAAGCAACATAATATATAAAACTCGTTTTTAGATGTGGAATAATTCAATTGGGCTTAATTCAAAGCTTTCAAAGTATAGTATAGTAGATAGCATGCACATCTTTTTCCACTTTTTATCCTATACCTGCCCCCATTGCATGATCACTTTCATCACACATGATCTCAAAGGGAAGGCTTCAATTTGGAGGTTATATTACTGGAAAGGATGATAAAATCTCCTTAAGTTTGTCAAAAGCCTTTTTGCATTTGTTGTTGAACTCAAAGGGATATCCTATTATAACATCTTGCATAAAGGAGAAGCTATCTTCGAGAAATCCTTGACGAACCTTCATAAAAACCTAGACGGCCAAGAAACAATGAACTTCTTGCACATTTAAGGGGTAAGGTAAAGAAAAAATGAGATCAATCTTAGACTTTTCAACCTCTGTACACCTATAAGACACAACATGCCTTAGAAATATACCTTGATCAACCATAAAAAGACATCTTTCCTAATTGCTATTATAATGTATTTTGTGTTAGGTTTTAGATAGTTTCTGTTCAATTTTTAGTCTTTTTCTAATATGTTTGTTCAATATTGATGTTTATGTTTAGGTTGAGCTTTAAGGATTTGAGGAGAAGACTCTAAAAAGGTTAGAGAATATTTAGAGGACATCTCAAGATTTTAAGGAAGCCAAGATGTGTAGCTGTTCGAAGTCGTTTGGACTAGCAACTGTTTGTTCACAATAAACTTATTTAAGTAGAATTGACAGCCTGACCACTGAAGCTTTACATGGACATATTTGAGGTTTATGAGATCCAAATAGGTGATTCAAAAGCTAAAATTCAAACCAACATTCTGGGCCATAATTCCTATGTAAAAATTGAGGCTTGTTATTTTGAGGGGCTAAAAAGGTTCAGAATGGGATATGATATCTATCTCAACACAATTTGACCTTCCCTGTGTTTTTGGCCCATAACTTTAGCTTCAGGGATTTGTTTTAAGCAAAAGAGGATCCATTGGAAAGCTGGGAGGCGGAGCTACAACTTATGTGAAGAGATTGTGGCCTAAATAGGACGACATAGTTATATGGAAAGAGAGTTACAGAGGGAGAATCAATGGAGTTTTGTCATCAACATTGATTAAGAGTTGGAGAAAGCGAACGAGAGTTTCACTCCCAATCATCATTCAAGGCTTCTTTTGTTCTCTATTCTTTTAGGTTTGCAGATTTTCTTGTTTTAATTTCTTCTTGATACAATGAAATTTATTTGTTTGAATCCAATTGATATGAGTATTATTTTCACTTTGATGATGAGCTAAATTTCTGTTACCTAGGGTTTGCATCTAGATTTAATTGAATGTCTTGATTTGATAATTCCCATATATATATATATATATTTCATGGATTGATTGTTTTATGTTGAATGCTAGGATAATAGATTGTCCACCTATTAGTCTTAAGATTTTGAGTGAAGAATCGAAAGATGAAACTTGGTATTGAAAGTAAACAATCAATTACCCTAAGAATGAATTAAAAATATAAGTTCTAAGGATTGCTTAATTCATAACTTCGAACGATTAGTAATTGTTAGTTTATGAATGTGAGAACTATTAAATTGATAGTTGCTAATTCGATTAAAGAGGGAATAATGCTGCAGATTATATTAATGGGAAGTTTAAGAATTTAGGCATGAAATTGGATCGAAGTGTAAACCTTAAGATATCTTTGAAATGTTTATATCAATTCCATACAATTCATTCTTCATAATTTCACAATCTCTATACTTTCTTAAATTTCTTTTTTAGTATCTTATTTTTTAATCAAGTTATTATAGTTAATAACTTCCTTATGAGATGACCTTGGGCCTCCACCATATACTACAACAACCTCGTATACTTACGAGTGATGCATTTAGGTAGTATTAAGTAGAGCACAATAATTACACATAAAGTTTGTTTAAATAAATCTTTCTAAAATGAGTACAAGATTCTCTAAGCAATCATTAAAAGAATAACAGTATACACTAAAATTATCCATAAATGCCTCTATGATCTTCTCAGCATACTTAGAGAATATACTTAATGTACACTTTTGGAAAGTGGTGGGTGCATTACACAAGTCGAATGTCATCCTCTAGTAAGCAAACTTACCAAATGGGCACATGAAGGTCATCTTTTCTTAATACCCTGGTGCAATATGGATCTGAAAATAACTTGAAAAACCATCTAGAAAGCAGTAATATTCATGTTCAACAAGTCTCTCAAGCATTTGATCAATAAATGGAAGGGGCAAATGGTCTTTGCTAGTTGGAAGATTCAACTTCCTATAATCAATATAAACTTGCCACCCAGTTTGCGCATAGGTGGGAACCAACTCACCATCCTAATTTGTCACCACTGTGATTCTAGATTTCTTTAGAATCACCTACATTGGACTTACCTACTAATTGTTAGAGATAAGATAAATGGCTTTAGTATCAAGAAGCTTCAATACTTCCTTTTTAACAAGTTCCATCACTAGAGGATTTATCCTACATTGTGCTTGTTCAGTGGACTTTGCACCTTCCTCAAGTAAAATGTGATGCATGCATATAAAAGGGCTCATCCCTCTAATATCTTCAATTGTCCATCTAATGGCCTTCTTGTGCTCCTTTAACATACAAACTAGTCTGGTTTCTTGATCAAAAGTTAACACTATAAAAATAATTATCAGAAGAGTTTAATTGTCTCCGAAATACGAGTATTTTAAGTGAGCGGGAAGTGGTTTCAACTCTACATCTTGGATCTGCACATCAGAAGTTAATAATCTTTGGTAAGATTTAGGTAATTGTATGAAAGCAAATTTGTACCTTGTAGGAGTGGGTTCTAAAGAATGTAAGTTAGCCGCCATCTTGATTAGATCCTCTCTTAACTAAACATCATTCGTGGCTTCCAACTCCAGATTCTTGGCTAAGACTACTTCCAATTGGTCCCTACAATTTAACTTAAAAACTTCCTATACTAAGGGATCAATCACATTAACAGAAAAAATAAAATGATCATCTTGAGGTTGTTTCATGGCATAAAATATTGAAATGAATTACTTATCAATAAAATTCTATTATGAGGGTGTCCTCATGAACATCTATCTTATTTTGGGCCGTATTAAGGAACGATCTCCCTAGTAAGATAGGTATGAGATTATAGGAAATATGTGAGAAACACTAATTCATTCATTTGCACCAAAACATCCTTTACCACTCCATTTGGGCAAACATTAGTACGATTAACCAATTCTATAATAACACTAGTTTCTTTCAAAGGACCCAAGTTTAAAGAAGTATAGATAGATAACTAATGTTTTTGTTTATAATTTGTTTGTATAATTCAATCCTGTTATTATAAAATGTTTTGACTACATAAAGAGTATGGAATTAATGTATATATTTTTTATTCCAATCATATTTTCTCTCCACCATTAGTAAGTATTTTTTAATGACATTTAAAAACTATTTTTATCATGTCACTTCACTTTGGCTATAGATTTTTTAAATTACTACTAATAAATAATTATGAAAGAAACATCCTTCTTAATTATTTTAGGGTGACGAATCCTATATTTATCACTAAAATATCTTAACATAATTGATCCTATATCCAATGACTAGTAAGCGAGTTACTCTTGAATATGATAAGTCATAAATTGATATATAATAATCCCTATATAAGATACTTTGAATATATTAATTCAAATGATCACTTATAGAGTCATCACAATGAGAATTTTGAAAAGTAAAATTAATGTTCTAAATTAAATTCTTATATTGACTTTGTTCAGTGAACTTGCAGTCACACGTTTATCTAAATTTCTACTTATTTTATTCTTTAGATTAGACTTTGTAAGATGATTGTAAGGGACATAATTAACAATATTTGTGACCTACACCACTAGATAAAAAATAAACAGCAGATAATTACATTTTAATGCAAATTTAGAATGATGATGAGCTTGAGAAATGATGAATTTTTTTCTTATATAAGCAAATTAACTCTAATTCTTATGAGATTATGATGTTATCTTCCAAGCTACATTCATCAAAACTCATGTACTCACCCAATAACTGTCCAAAATGTTCCCCACTTTGATTAGAGAAAATCGAAAAATGGATCTCATATCTTAATATACTGTCCACAATATTAGGCATCCATATTTTCCTGCATTCAGTCAAAGCAAGCAATTGATTGTTGCATATGTATAACTAGCCCTCTAGGACTTTTGACAAACCCAAGTGCTCCTGAAAGGGGGAAAAAAAAGGGCAATATATTAAATACTTGGCAGCAAACTTCATTTGACAACTTGAACTATATGTTTAACCATTTAGAGGTTTAAACTTTGCCTGTCAAAGGGAAAAAAACACAAAACCTCCTTGAAAATATATTCGTTGATTTTGACCCTAACCTCTTCTTAATATAGAGAAGTGCGCTTTAAATTAGACACCAACTCATTGTCCATGTATAAACCCCAAAGAAGTACCATATACAAAAGTGTTGCTATAACTACGAGATGGTATATAATAAATGAAAAAAAGCTAAGTGACAAACTAATGAAGATAGTGAAACCCCTATGAAAGAGAGATGGAAAATGAAACTGCAACGCAGGCAATGAGTTGATTATTGCGAAGGGATACTATGTTTCCAAGCAGGATAAGTTCATGCTCTTGGGAAAAAATGGAGAATAGATGAAAGAAGTGACTACTGAAGATTTGGGAACACTTGATTCTGTGCTAGTTCAAATGGCCGAGCTGGAGTAGATTTTTTGTATGAAAATTTGGGAGACTGCACTAATTTAGAGGAAGATTAGTAAGACAGTTATCCTTTATCCCTAGTCATTAGATCACCCTGTGCCATTTCGTTGGAGGTCATTCATTTATGGTTCAAATGTAAAGAAGCAGAATGCATTACTTTGCTCCTTTTGTATCTCAACTTGTGACTCATTTTGTCGCCACATTGCCTTCAAGTTCACACATATCCATTCTAAAATTGTTTCTTCTTTGTCATAAGTAAACTTCTTTCACATTTTCTTCTGAGGAAGTGGTGTAACCTTGTGAAAGTCTCAGCCAAATGGCAAACAAATATGATACTTGCAGAGCACAAATTGCAAACTAGTATCAACTCTTTTTATTACCTGGCTTCAATTCTGTCCTGACATTACAGGTAGACTCTGTTTGTGCTGACAAGAAGGAGACCGTATCAGGACTACCTGCTAGGCTAATCTGTCTGAATATTCGAGAACACTCCATGTGATTAAACATTACAAGAAAAACTAGATTTTCTGTAGACTATTTTTCATTCCCGAATCGAACCTATGATTACAAAGAAGATGTAGTTAGTTGCTTAAACCGGACTTTTTGATCATAAGAACACGGCGTCTTTGTCCTGTCCAAGCCATCCACTGGGGATCACTTGAAACTACTTTATAACCTGCATTTGCATACAATTTTCGGGCACCAAAATCATCTTCATATGCCCTTAGAACAAGATACTCAAAATGCCACAAAATGGAGAGCATTTCACAAGCTTCCAGCAGTATGCTCGCTATTTTTCGCCTCCTGTTACAATTAGTAAAAAGTTAGAACTGGATAAGGTTTTTAAACCTACAATTAAGAACGCAGCTAAGGTAGAGGCACGCTTCTGCTAAAGATGTTAAAAACCTGAAATTCTTCGACACTGCAATTCCTGAAACATAGAGGTACTCTTCTTCTCCTCTGAGATGTTTCAGGACATCTGCATCTCTCAATGCTGTGACATCCACAACGCCCACAAGTCTTCTTTGAGTCTTACACGAGTCAGACACTGGCTCAGCCACCAAACATGCATATCTGTTAACGTAATAAATACTTTCATATATCAAAAGAATAAACAAGATTTAAGTTCCATTTTCGCTCTTGGAAATGCCAAGTCCTTGTATTGCAGTTAAGCTTAAAGTGTTGTTTATGCTTCTGACACTTCTTCGTTTCTCTTGGACAACAAGTACCTGTTTAAAGGCGAGTTCCTAAGTTTGTAAACAAGCCCAGAAAGCACCTCAGCCTGTTTAGAGAAGCAACAGAAGAGAGGAGGTTTAGAATCAAACCTTGCTCCTTATAATGATAGCAGAATGTATATAATATATACATTTCTTCTTGGCGGTGGTGGTTGTATTGTCAACGTGATTAAGAGCAGACAGATTTTGGAAGATGAATGATGGAGATCATTTCAACAATCTTTTTCATATAATCAAAACGTGGAATTGAATAACTCGGTAAAAGTTCAACCTAGAGAGAATGGATACCTTAAAGAATTGGAAGAATAGGTCATCAAAGAGAAACATTGGCGTGTGGAATGCTTCGGCTTGAATTTCAACAGCCTCCCTAATCTCATGCTGATCATTATGAGCCAATCTTCTGACTCTCCATCCAAACTCACTCATCAAATTCTCCAACTCTAATCCCCTCGCCTCTTTTGCCTCCAAACTTCTTTCTTCAGCCAGAATATGCTTAGCTGCTGCTGATATTGAGAAGGACTGCGACGATGATGGGGTTGAGGAGGTACTGCAACACTGCACAATACAAGCCTCTTTCCTTCTCTTACCCTCATCATTTCTTTTCTTGCCACTAAATTTTCTTCCATAGCCGGAGCTAAAATAAACTCTGACACCTTTGCATATACACGAAACTTCTAATCTAACACCATTTGAAACATGCAAGTAGGAGGGTAGGAAATTAGCCATCTTCTTTGATCACTAGAAGTTGGGAAGAAATTCTATGAACCGGAGAAAAATGAAAAAGATGTGTGTCTAAGCTAGTGGGTATGACTGGTTACAAGTGGTCGTTTGTTTAGGACCACACATGTGCTAAGTTGGAGGCCATATGGAAGTGCTATGGCCTAACACGTGGAGATACGAGTTTATAAAGATTTTCATTGTCTAAAAAATGTCGCCTATAGCTATTTGTTATGTTCCTATTTTGTGTCGCACAAAGTGTCGCCAATTCTCCATAACTGAAAACTATGTACGATGTTCTTAAAAATTCTAGAAAAAAAACTATTAGCTATGAAAATTTTTTGTAACTAAACCATTAAGAAAATGTAGTTAAAAATCGAATTTTGGCGGGAAAAAATTTCTCCCCGAATGACTGACGAGGAAAATAAAACGTAGCCAATAGTTTTTGGTTACATTTTCATCTTAGTAGCTATATACTATTAGCAAAGTTTTTTTATAACGTAGATAAAAATTATTAGTTACGATTTTTGTAATGTAATAAAATGTTTTTAGGTACGTTTTCTTTGAAGTAGCCAAATATTTTTAGCTACTTTTTTTATAACATAGTGAAATGTTATTTGCTACATTTTTAATCCATAATATTGAACGATATGTTTTGTATATAATTATCAATATATTTTTATTGTGAATTTATTATAAAATTAAAACATATAAAATATTATTAATTCAAAATATCAAGTACTATTTATATGAGGTTGCACTAAAAAAAGTAAGGTAAGAAAAAAATTCCTGATTTGCTGTAATGCATATTAATCATGTTTTTCATCAATATTTTTATATAAAATATCCAATATATAATTCTTTTGAGCACATCTTCAAGATTCTGAAAGGTCTATTACAATTGTTTCTTCCAATTTTATATTCAATCTTACTTCAAACTCCAACAAAAGAAAAATAAAAACTCTACACAACTGAGTTTTATTATGTGCCCGTTCTCAGATTAGTTAAACTCATCCTACAAAATTCCCACAAGTCCTTGCATTGAATTACCTTCAGTTGAAGATTTTCAACCTTCCGATGCTGCAACTGCTAAAAGGGACAATCATAAAAGTATAAATGGTTGTGCATGTATATGAATATTAAGTAGCAAACAGATGCTTACATAAGTAAAAAAAATCTTTTCAGTCTAAGCTAAGTCAAATTTCAAGTTTAGAACTAGAAAATCAAAATTAAATGACAAAAGAAATTTTTTATGCAATAGCCACCAAAAGGAGACAAGGTGTAAAGACAAAAAGCAGGGCAATTGCACAAGAAAAATGTATAAGGAATAGTTAGTGCCAATTTTCAACAATGTATCTTGTCCTCCATCCTCATTTTCACTTTTTACTTGATATGATATACATAATCATTTAGGGGTAAGTGGAATAAATGACAAAAGAACTAGTAGTAGACACAAAACTAAAAAATAAAGAATAAGGAGAAACTAATTAGAAGGGAGAGAGCAAAGCATAATTATGCACTGAAAAAAATTTCATAGAATAACATTGAAGTGTTTGTATTTCCATGACACTTCACAGACCAACAATATAGCATATTGTGTATAGATTCATCTGGAATTCACTAAATTGTATCTTCTAATTTTATTTCTAAGATTTTACTTAGACTTTCACAACAATTCAAGTTGTGAGTTTTAAACATACCACCAAATTCAGAAGCTAGAATTGTAAGATTTGATTCAATATGTGCTTTGGCTATTATAAGCTTTAACACCTCCTGTTGGACAGAATTTAGATCTAAACCTAAGAAAGGAGGGCCTCTTATTTAGGAAAAACCTAATCAAATTACAGGACAGACCAAATTTTGGCTCCTGCCCATAGCATTTCTAAAGGCAGGGAAACTATTCCATTAAACATAGTTGAGTGATAATGCTTAGGATTTTGTGGAAGGATTGCGTTCGCAGCGGAAATAAAAATGCAATCTTATATTCATCTATTATGTTTAACAAACATACTAATAGTAAGAACAAGCAAAAATAAATACTTGGGAATTTGTGAGGATTAATCGATACTAAACTTCGAAATATGAAGTCTTTTATGTATTCCACACCGAGAAATATGTTCCACTTTCAATACTTGATATGGTTATGGTCGATACTAAACTTCTAAAATACGAAGTTTTTATGTACTCCACACTGAGAAATCTGTCCCACTTTCAACACTTGATATGACCATGGTTAAATTTGAAGAACCCTTTCTTCAAGAATGGAGAAAACAATTTTCTAATCTTTTTCTCTTGTTTCACGTATAAAAAATCAAAGAGTATACATATATCACTCTTCTCTTTGTTTTTCATTCACGTACTAAAAAACGAAAACCTGTACGTTCCTCTCCTTTCAGTTGTTTATGTTTTAATGTTGTTATTTTTAAAACTTGAATGAACACCCGCAACACTTCATCTTTATTTGGTTTAAATGTCAAAACCAAAAAACAAAACCACCAACGCTTACCATCCGACGCCTTTTGCTTTCTTTTCTTTTTAATAAATTATTATTATTATTATTTATAAAATGAAATAACATAAAAACTATTTTATTTTATTAATTTATTTTGTAAAAGAGAATTTCCAATGTTAATTTTATTTTTTGTGTTAGAAAAAAATGTCATATAAATTATTTAATAAATTATCTCATAATAAGTTAAATAATCATAAATAGAAAATATTATACTCGTCAGTGTGTAACCATATAGGTTCATCACTAAGTCAGTAGTAATTAATCTAATTAATTACAAATTAAGGTTGGCGTCTAACAACACTCCTCAATGATCAGAAAGTGTGAAGTAACAACCTTACAAAGACGGAACTTGGTTACAAAGATGAAACCTAGTTAAGGATAATGTATTATTATCTTCCATCATTACAACTTCGGATTATCCTAAGGTATGGTTTAACTGTCAAACCCTATTAGATAACCAATTATGTTACATGTCGATCATTAATGATTGGTGAATGACTTAAGAAACTTCTTTTCCTAACTCATTCAATTGCCCTGACCAAGGTCTTGAAACAACCATTAAGATCAATGATAACATAGAGCTCAAACTCATTACTTAGAGTCGACGGATCCCATTTTGACTCACCACTAATCAGATAGGTACTTAATTATATCCAATGATTATTTAACTAGCATTTTTACACACTAGGTGTCCGACATCAAAACATAATAAGTGACCTATTGATTACTATGATGATCTCAGGTCAAAGGAAAAATATACATTTAAATCCCTATAGGAATATCCCACTTGACAGTTCATAGGTAATATTAACTATTGGGAATTCTCAATTTGGTCAATTCAATGATCATATCTCCATATGCATTATCTATATATGTAACTTAGTAAATGAAATCTACTAATATTCATCCAATAGATACTATTACATACATATTAATATAACTGGATCATTAAAGTCCTTATTTGATGATCCTATGATCAAGAACACTTTTAGATTAAACCCTAAAGACTTGACTCTCATTACATAACCTCCATTATGATGGCAAGTGTATAAATTTAATCAAGGACTTATCATATTAGGATAAAAACAATAAACATAATATGGCAATATAATCATTTTCCATGTTATTAAACAAAGTTAATAATCACAAAACAAAAATGTTCATTTTATTACATAACGATTAGGTTATGGGCATAATTACAACGATCTCCTACTTGACCTAGACTTAATCAATCATGAACTTCAATCCTATTTTCCACTTATGCTTATCAAACTTCTTTGATTCAATTGCCTTAGTGAAGGGATCTGTAGCATTCTCCTTTCCTTCAACCTTTTGAATTTGAACATCCTCAAACTCAGTAATGCACTTGTGTAGGTAAAGGAAAGGCGTGCTTGGAGATAAAGTTGCTTAATGATAAGTGCATTTTAAGTGTATTTTATGATAATGATTTCTATTCTATAGTGAATGAACATGGATTATGAGTTTTATGTTAATGATGCATTATAAGTGAATATTGCTAGTACAATTTTATGTTTTTGGCAATATTGAATTGAAGTTTGAAAGTTAAATATTATATGATTTGAGTTTATATTGAGATGATATTATTGGTTGATAAAAAAGAAATGATTTTTAGCCTATGGTATACTTATAGGTTTTATACATATTAATATATCGATGTATAACAGTTAAGCTAGTATGGGTAAGCAATATAGAACCAATTCCATAACTAGTGGTTGACCAGCTGAGGGTAAGCGATGTAGAACCAACTCTGTATATAACGGTTAGCCTAGTGAGGGTAGGTGATGTAGAACAAGCTCCGTAACTAGTGGTTCACTAGTTACAGGTAAGCAATGCAGAACCAATACTGTAACTACTGATGTATAATGGTTATCCTAGTGTGACTAAGCGATGTAGAACCAGCTCCATCACTAGTGATTAACCAGTCGTGGGTAAGCGATGCAAAATCAACTTCGTGACTTTATGCCTGAAGGTACCATATGACAAAGAAGTTGGTAATAGGCTATATCATGTAAGAAATTCATGACATTTTTAATGCTGCCATTATTTATTTGAAAAGCAATTTGAGAAACTTGAATTTAGGAAGCATATATGTTTTATAATAAATATTGAATTATGCAAATTGAGATGAATTTGTTTTAGGGAGGTGTAAATAGTTAAATATGATTTCAATAGAAATTCTAGCATTCACTGAGCTTGTTTAGCTCACATTTTCTGTTTTTAAATGAAACCTCCCAAGTGCACGCTCAGGGGCTTCAGTAGCAAGGACTCTACCGTATGACTAATCAACTTCGTCACGTACTGCTATATTGGTATTTTTGCCTTGTAAAATTTTTTGAAAACATTTGCATCTTTATGAATATGTTTTGGACTATATTTTGTGTAAAGAACGCATGAACTATGAATGTTTTAAAGTTAAAATGCATGAATATGTCTTAGCACCCGTTTGGCTGAGCTTTTGGAGGATAGAAAAGTACTTTTTTTTACCGCAAAAGCTATTTTGAAAAAATATGAGTGTTTGGTCGTAAAATTCAAAAGTCCTTTTAAATAGAAATGACTTTTTTAGAGATTAAAATACATCTTTTTAAGAAATTCAAATTTAGAGTTTTTTCTCTTTTTAGCTTTTTCGGTAGACTTTGCGTCTAAAATTTGCGTCGTTTATAACTAGTACATCAAAACATGTCTCTGTCTCTCTGTTTCTTCACTCCTGCTACACACCCCTCTTTCCTCAAGCCTTCTCTTCCAGTCGTCTATCGGAGCTTCCCGCTTACTTCTCCTCCAATCGCGTTTTCTTCAAAGCCTCTTTCGATCCCAACCCCCAAATTCTCGCCCCTGGAAATGGCGCCGGTTCCCTAGCAGCGGCTGTGTCCTGCTGTCCTCCATTGAGGTAGATGCGGTGATGGAGACAGAACTCAAGGAGAATGACTTCAGGAGCACCAGGAGGACGAAACTAATTTACACTATTTGGTCATCGACATGTGGGTCGGAGCAGCTGGAGGTGCTTGCCGTCAGTGGAAGGAACGTTGCTAGAATCAATATGTGCCATGGGACTCGCGAGTGACACAAGAGAGTACTAATTTGACCTTCTAGAGAGACGGGAGTCTAGTCAGAGAACGAAATGCTATGCTTCCCACTATTTCGTCTAAGGTTAATCCTACTTATCTCCTTACTAGATGTTGATATCGTTTATTACATGTTTATATTATTGATAGTTTATTTGATTCACAAGTACTGCTCAAAGTGAATGTTTATATGACTAGAATACCGCTTTTACTTCTGGTATTTTGTCTTCTTCCCTGCTGGAAAAATTTTCCTGATATCAAACTATGTGTATTGTATGGATACTATGGACTGCTTTACAAATAATGAAGCAACAGCTTAAAATCACATCTTATATGTATTATACCTCGAGATTGGCTGTGCTTTTCATTCATGTTGCCTTGAAGTCCTTTTTCAACTGACAATCTTGGAAATTCTTGACACTGATCTAGCTTCAAAATTTTAGGTGGAAGCTGCTTTCTGTGTGACTACCAACCAAGTTTGTTTGGACCTATTAACTGCTACATCTGAAGTTTTGTTCGCCATCAAATTTTTATGTCATTTTACATCAATTTGTATCCTCATTATTGGTATCTGTTCTCCATCTCATTATGTTTGACTGTTTTTGGGCAAGGTGGAGATATAGTTTTACCTTTCTCGTTCTCAAGCTGTTAGTGTGACATATTCTATGTAATTTACGAAGTTAGCAAGGTGTTGGTGTCCATCTCTGTGGATGTGGGTATAAACCTGAAAAATTGAAATGTTGCTACTACTAAACTTAATGATATCTGATGGAGGGTTTAGAAATTTTGTTATGAGCTTATTTAGTCACTATTATTTTAGAAATTTTGGAGGGTTTAGAAATTTTGTTATATGAGCTTGTTTAGTCACTGTTATTTTAGATAGTAATATAGACCTGTCTTTTCTATTATGTTCTTGATTCTTCATTAGTTTCTTCTATGTTTCGCTCCTATTATGTTGCTTTCTAACCTGATCAGATCTGTCTTGTTCATCGGGATTCTCTACATATTCTTGCCCTCTTTATTCTGTTTTCCTTTTGCTGAGTTTCTAATTGTATAACTTGTCCTACATCAGATAATTTATTACAAGGAGTAAGAAAGTGATTGGTTTTATGCATTCTTCTCACATGATCTATTATACACAATTAATCATAGTAAGTTTGATTTTGTCATTAATGTTTCTTGAACTGGATTGCAGGAAACTATAGTAAGATATGTTGAACTGGCCACGATATATGCTCTGACTCCAGTTCAGCTGGCTCTCGAATTTCCACGAGATCGACCATTTATGACTAGTTCAATCATTAGTGCAACCTCAGTTGAATAGCTAAAAGAAGACATCGATGCTTCACATCAACTGAGCGACCTTTGCCCGCAGAAGTAATGGCAGACATTGAGACTATTTTCAAAAGATTCAAAGATCCTGTGAGAGGCATAGCTTAGATATACACGAGCATAACCTTTTTCCTGTGTAAAACCTGGAACTGAACCAAGTTTTAACTCAATGGAGTTGCTGATCATTTTCTCTCTTTTTCTTTTCCTCCTCCAAGTTTCTCAATGGAATGGCAGATCTTGTTGGCCAGAGATTGAATAAATCCTCTTTTTCCTTTATTTTTGTTGCTTGGTTAATGACATAATCCTGTTAATGCATGAACTGGAGTACTTCATCTACAAAAAAATTAGAGGAAAAAGAATATGGAGATACTAGTATAGGTGGAAAAATTTATATCAAATGCCCAGTTTTCCTTTTCCAAAGCAAGTTAAAATTATAATTGCTTTAATAGTCATTCATAATTTTATAAGGTTAAATGCTCAAAAGGATGGTTATCTAAAATTTTCTACAAGATGGTTATCTAAGACATAAGTAACCGTAAGATGTAAATGAGACATCTCTTGTAGTGATGTGAATTAAGTCTCAAAGTTTACAGCAGTGTCTCCATGATACTGTATGAATTTGAAATCATTCAAAGCATGAAATTATTGATGTCACAATTTAAATGGAAGTGAATTTGTCAAACAATTGTAAAGTGAATGTAAACCCATTCCATTCATGAAATACTTGATAGTAGTTGAATTCTTTCAAATCAAATATAAACATAATATAATGTGCTTTGCATATTGTTTAATATACTTAAAATATTATTTATATGCATAAATAATTTTTGTTACAAAATAAAATATTGTTAAAATTAATAAAAGTGCTTTTCATTTTTATGTTACCAAATAGTCTATTGTATGAAGCTCTTTTCAAAAAGCTGTTATTTTAATTGACAACCAAACAGCCAACTGGCTTCTTAAAAAAGCCCTTTTCAGAAAAACTCTACTGACAAAAGCTCTATTGACATAAGCTCATTCAAACAGGCACTTAGTTTATTTTTAAGATTATTGAAGTGATTGTCGAGATTGCTTGGAATGGACTTAAAGTCCAAAATTTGTATTGGAGATTTTGGGATGATTATAGAAGTGTTTTGCACTGTTACGGAACTTTTGAAAATTTTGGGAAGGCAAAAATACAATTATTGTGCTGTCAAAATTTTTAATAAAAATGATTAAAAAAACTCTACTGCTTATACCTTTTTAATGTTAAGTTAAGATTTTTTTGTTAAAAAGGAAAATTGGCTTAGCTCCACGGAACTTTCCAAGGCTACCGTAGAGTGTCGAACAAGCCACCCATTCATTTTAGGATAGGGAGGAGTTACATAAGGATGTACATTACCAATAATTACATAGATAGGTATGTACTATGATTTGATTTAATTTTTATAATGTTTTGTCATTATGAAAAATGAGTGAATATTGAGCTAAGTGGGTTCTTTCTCAAAGTTTTGATATTAGTTACTAGTCACTTGTTTTATTTGCGACACGTATGATAATATCGTAAAAAGACATGTTTAAGCATGATGTTTTTCATGTGAAGGGAGAACAAGTTTAAAGGTTTGAATTTTATGTAAAACCTGGAGTCTATATAACGTGATTTTATTAATTCGGAAAGAGTTTGGAGAACCTTGTCAAGTTACTTAAAAGATTCAAAGAGGTAATTTACATTGTTAAGGAACAATTTGGAAAGTGAGTATCGAAAAACACATAAAAGACCAGAGTGTTGTAAAACCAAAATTAAAAATTTCAGAGTATTTGGAAGAAGAGAAATTTGGGAGAGGAGAATTCTTATAAATTCATTCATTTCTCTCTTACATCAAACCTTCTATTTATAGTACATTGCAACCACCTAATACACATGTGACCATCTACTCCATATGTG
>JAOQMR010078456.1:0-16090 GCA_027563865.1 Erythroxylum pelleterianum | reverse complement strand
GTTGTTGACTTTGTTATGCTTGTATTTTTAACCAAAAGATTGATTATGCATATAATTTACGTGATAATTGTTGTCTACATGTGTTTTAACAAAACACTACTCAAAGGGGCTAGTTATTCTATTATTTTATCATATATAAGCATGTGGTTGGTTGTAGGCAAGAGTTTATAAGATAAGAAGCAACAGATTAGATATGCAGAAGTTTATAGAAATAGAATGTGAAAAGTGAATGGATGATAATTAGTAGAGCACTACAATAGTATGTTTTGGCTATGTTTTAATTGGCAACGAATTAAAATGCATCGCTAAAAGTCACCTTTTGATGATGATTTAATAATTCGTCACAACAAGTCTAACATTATGTGGCAATTTATAAAATTATTGCTAAATGAATGTTTTTTGCGACGATTTAATAGAATCATTGCAAAATGGGCTACCATTTGCGACGACTTAGTAATTTCATCGCCATATGACTAACCTTTCCCGTCAAAATTACTAAATTGTCACAAAAATGTTTTTGGCAATGAAATGTGAAATCGTCGCCAAAAGTTTATGTTAAATAATTTATATTAGATGATAATTTCTTAAGAGAATTTTGATGAATTTTTGAACGTGATATTATTTTTAAAAATAATAATGATTAAAAGATAATTTTTTAATTCTAAGTGTACTTAATAATCCTAAGGTTAATTATAACTAAAATTTATATGATTTTTCATATTTTTTTCATTTGCCTTGTTTATAAATTTGTTTAAATAGGTAATGTATTCAAACTTTATAAATTTGTTTAAACTCGTATTATTGTATATAGTACTATACCTCTGTTCATACAAAAATTTCATGAAAATAGAATGGAGAATCTAAAAAGATAATTGTATTGAAATTTTCAAAATTTTAAACATATTATTGAAAAACACATGGTAGGTTATTTAAATTTGGAAAAGAAAAAAAATCAGACATAAAAAGAGAATCATACCTAAAATTTTAATGGAAATAAGATCAAAATATCATAAATTTAAGTTAACTATTATTATTAATATTATTTATTAATAATAAAATAATCATACATATTTATTATTACTTTTTTAAAATTTTTAACATCAAAGTTTTCTTTTTGTTTAGAAATTTTCTCGGCTTACTTGCAAGACTTCCTCTAGTTTGTGGTTGTTTAATTAATTGAGAATGTTCTTCATCTAAATCATCATCGTTTATAACCTAATGCACTTCTGATACTTGGGGTTTAGAGGAGATAGGTTCAGTAACATGAGCTTCACTATGACTATCAGTAGGAGTTAGAGTTTTATATTGCCCTTTCGATCTGGTTCGTGCCATTGTAAGAGCGATGGATGGGGTTTAGAAGATTTGAGATGAAAAAAGAGAGTTAGAATGTAGAGAGTCAAGAGCAGCGCTTCGAATAACAATGAGGGTGGGTAGAGGGTAGAAGTCTATTTATGATATATTAGGCATTTCTTGAGTGTTGATCTCATGTGAAGATGAACGATCGTACACTGATATAAGAAGTATGATCGTTTGCGTATCTTTTATCTGTCCTGTACAGTCACTTATCAAAACTTCGCGCGCATCTTTAAATGCTGAAACGATAAAGCAAAAGAAATTACCTTTTTAGTACACGTGTAATCTTGCTCTATTAAACCGAGAGGAGCCTTCTAAATTCTAAGGAGCCTACTAAACTAAGAGAGAGTTTATATGGAATCAGAATAGAAGTAGCCTGCTAAATGAAATGCAAAGACAAGTTGTAGTGGATATTCATATAGAAATAATATTAGTGAGTTTACACATACCAAGCTCTTTTCTTAACACGCAAAATCTATCTTCAGATAGCAGCTTGGTGAAAATGTCAGCTACTTGATTCTCAGTATTAACATGAAAAAGATCAAAGATTCCTTCTAAATCATGATCTCTAAGAAAATAATGTTTGATTTCTATATGCTTAGTCCTAGAATGATGCATAGGATTTTTAGAAAGATTTATAGCACTAGTATTATTACATAATATAGGACTATGAGAAAAGTTTAGAGAAAAATCTTGTAGTTGACGCTTCATCCATAAGATTTGAGCACAACAACTGGTAGCTGCTATGTATTCCATTTCAACAGTCAAAAGCATTGTGCAATTTTTCTTCTTGCAGGACTAAGATACTAGATATCCTCCAAGAAATTGACAGTGACCACTTGTGCTTTTTCAATCGACTTTATCACCTGCATAATCTGCATCACAATAGCCCAATATGTCAAATGAATTAGTTTTTGGATACCATAATCCAAAATCCATATAATCATTCCTCTATACTTTGTATCATCCGTAGCTTTGCCTTCTTCGAATTTATCAAGTATAGTTCCAGTTTTTATGGGAGTACTCATTGGTCTGGCATTCTCAAAATGATATCTCTTGATGAATTCCTTTATGTATTTTCTTGGATAATGAAGATCCCTTTTTCTGTTTTTCTGATTTATAATCCGAGAAAGAATGATAATTCTCCCATCATGCTCATTTCAAACTCTCCCTACATTAATGGTGAGAATTCTTCATAGAAGGATGGATTAGTAGCATCAAATATTATATCATCAACATATATTTGCACTACGAGTAAATCATTCTCCTTTCTTTTAATAAATAAGTTTTTATTGACCTTTCCTCTTTCAAAGTTATTCTCAAGCAAAAAATTACTTAACCTCTCATACCATCCTCGAGGAGCTTGCTTTAAATGATACAAAACTTTGGTTAACTTCATCACATAATCTAGATGGTTTTTATCTTCAAAACTTGGGGATTGGTTAACAAATACTTCTTTGATAAAGTAACCATTTAATAATGCACTTTTAACTTCCATTTGGAACAATTTGAAGTTTCTATAGCATGCAAAGGCAAGTAAAATTCTAATTGATTCCAATCTAGCAAAAGGTGCATACGTTTCATCAAAATTAATACCTTCCTTTTGACTATAACCTTGAGCTACAAGTCTAGCTTTGTTTCTTACCATCTTATCATTTTCATCAAGTTTGTTTAGAAATACCCACCGAGTCCCAATGATTAACTTATTTTAAGGACGAGGTACTATATTCTAGACTTTGTTTTTTTTCAAATTGATTCAATTCGTCTTTTACGGTTGAAACCCAGTTTTCATCAGTAAAGGCCTCTTCTACGGTCTTTGGTTCTATTTGTCAGATGAGAGCAACAAAGTTATTCTTGAACGATGATCTTGTTCTTAGACTTTCATAGGGATCTCTTAGAATATATTAATGTGTATCAAGATCTCTCCATTCTCTCGGTGTTTTTTGTTGCATAGGCTCTTACTGGGAGGTGACTTAGGAAGGAGCCTACTCTGTCCTAACTTCAGAAGGGCCTTTTTGATTTTATAATTTTGAAGGTATTATAGGTGTAGTTTGATTCTCCGATGTATTTTAGATACAAATGGATGCTCTTCATCATTTAAGGCAGTTGATGTTGTTGAAGGTAGTGCTTTATTAAATACTACATGTATCGATTCTTCTATCTTCTTTGTTCTTTTATTATATACTCTGAATTCTTTACTAGTGGTACTATAACCCAAAAAAATAGCTTCATTTGATCTCATATCGAACTTTCCAAGGTTGTCGTTTCCATTGTTTAGAACAAAACACTTGCAACCAAATGCTCGAAAGTAAGCAACATTTGATTTTCTTCCTTTCCATAGTTCATAGGGGTATTTTTCAAAATAGGTATTATAAGACATCTGTTAAGTACATAACATGTTGTGGATATTGCTTCTGCCCAGTATCCATGAGGCAGTCCACCTTCACACAATATGGTCCTGGCCATATCAACCAAAGTTCTGTTCTTTCTCTCTATAACTCCATTTTGCTAAGGCCCCCTTAAACAAGAGAAGTTGTGAGTTATACCATTGCTATCAGAGAATTCTTCAAACTTTTTGTTATCAAATTCTCTTCCACGATTGCTCCGAATTAAAGTGATACAGTATCCTTTTTCTACCTGAATTTTTATGCAAAACTTCTCAAACACTTCAAAAGCTTCATCCTTATTTGATAAGAAGTAAACCCATGTAAATCTGGAGTAGTCAGCTACTAGAACAAAACCATAATGTCTACCACCAAAACTTTGAGTCCTAGTGGGATCGAATAAATCCATATGCATAAGTTCAAGTGGTTATTAAATAGACACATTATTTTTAGAAGGAAAGACACTTCTGACTTTTTTACCTTTTAAACAAACCTCACAAACCTGATTGCTTTCGAACTTTAAGGTCAGTAATCCTCTTACTAATTTATGTTTGGACAATTTTGATAGAATGCTTATGCTGGCATGTCTAAATCTTTTATGCCAGATAAACGAACCCTTTTCTAGAGAAACAAAAAACTTAACACTTTGTGAGGGCATGCTCCCAGTTGAGCACAATATGTTTTCTGATTTCTAGGACCAATAAACATAATATTACCATTGTAAATATCGAAAATTTCATAATGATATGCATAGAAAATGAATTTCTAACCTTTGTCACATTGTTAACTCACACTCAACAGGTTATGTTTCAAACCATCAACAAAAAGGGTGTTATCAATAAAGGTAGAGTCAAAATCACCAATTTTACTAATTTGGGTGACCTTTGCTTCATTTTTATCTGCAAAGACAATGTTACCTCCATCCTTTCATTCAATTTAGTTGAAGTGTGATATTTCACCTATCATGTGTCTTGAACAACCTTTATCAACTATCCATTGATTCTCCCTTGTCTACGTTTTGAAACATATCTGCAGAAAGCATTATCTCATGTTAGTTACCCAAATTTTTCTTGGTCCTTTCAGGTTAGTAGTTTGACCTTTCGATCTCCAAACATATAATTTCTTTTTATGAAAATTACAAGAATGACTAATATGACCATGTTTACCACAGTAATTGAACAAAACAGATGAATAATAATTTTATGATTTTTGTCTCTTAGCTGGCTCCTATTATTTTGGCTATAGTTGTTGCTGGATTTAACAAAGAAGTTTTTGTATGGCTTGATATTGTTATTTTCATTGTATCCTATTTTGACCTTACCAAAAATGCATTTGCCACCACTAAATAATGCATCAAGATTCTTCCTTCCATCAACGAAATTTTCCATATCTTTTTCTAGAGATAAGATCTTTTTAGCATTTTTCTCCTTTTCAAGTTCTAAGGTAGCAACTTTTTTTCTAATTGTTTTACTTTATCATAATCATTTTTAGCAGCGAATTTTCCAATTTAGCTACTTTTTCTTCCAAAACTTCCTTTTTAGAAACCTTTTGCCCATATTTAACATCAAGAGACATATTCCTAGTCGCCAAATTCTCATTTGCAGATTCCAATTATTTAATCTTACTCTTCAGAGATGCATCATTGCTCTTGGACTTCTCAACTTCTTTGAAATACTTCACTATCAACCTTGTATACTGATCATACAATTCATGATATGAATTTTACAATTCATCAAATTCAATATCATAGTCTAAATAATATACCTCAACATCTCCTGATTCAACCATGAAGCAACCATTGCTGACTTCTTCGGGCCCTTCTTCTTCAAAATTTTCAGAATATTCATCTGACCAGGCTACAGTCATTGCTTACTTTCTGGATTTCTATTCTTTGACTTTTCCTTTTGAAGAAAAATACATTCTAGTCTTATGTGTCCAAGCTTCTTATAGTGATAACATATGATTTGATTATTTTGTGTATTGTTATTGTTGGTGCTGGCTTTTAATAGGAACCTATTATTTCCAGCTTTTTTGTTTCCTTCTCTTTTATTCATCAACTTTTTTTTATAAAAGCGGACATATTTTCTAACCATAAAGTTGAACTGTCATTTCCATCTATTTGCAACTTAGTGTCACCTTCATCATCGTTTGATTCGTTAGCTTCTTTTATTGTCATTCCTTTTCTGCAGGAGGATCCTCCATTTGGCCTAAGCTTGGTTTCATAGATCATCAAATTTTCTCATAGCCAGTTGAGTGAAATAATGTATAAATCCTTTGTCATTTCTAGAGCTATCACCTTGGGTGTCCATTCCTTTGGTAGTGACCTTAGAATTTTTGTTATGAGCTCATCATTGGGATATATCTTTCCCAAGTTCTTTAAGGTCGTGATGATGTTGTTGAAGCCTCCAAAGAATTCATCTATAGTCTCTCCCTCTTTCATGCTAATAGTTTCGTATTGATGCATTAAAAGACTTATTATATGATTCTTTACCTCATTTGTTCCTTCAAACGTGACTTGTAGTTTGTCCCACATTTCCTTTTTCATGGAATAGTAGGATATTTTCTCATATTCTTCTGGAGATAATGCACAGATCAGATGATGTTTTTGCTTTAGCATTTAGTTGTGCATTTCTTCTATCAACATTAGTCCATGCTTCTACGTTATTAGAAGTGGGACTTGTAGCTCCAACTCTAATTGCTTGCCATACTTCAATATCTACAGATTGGAGATATATGATAATTCTCTCTTTTTAGTATAAGTAGTTATTTCCATTGAGGTAAGGAGGCTTTGAGACAGATTGTCCTTTAAAACTTCTCAAGATGTTTGCCATGATCTATCGCATGTTGTAAAACACAAAAAAGTGAAACCTCGCTTTGATATCAAATGATAAAGCAAACACACGTAAGAAGGGAGTGAATTGTGTGTAATTTAAAAAATTTTGCAAGTTACTTTCAGTTCAAAAAGAAATGACAGGAGCCTATCTATAATTAAAACAGTAGGATCCTGTTGCGCAATAGGATCCTATTTAAACAGAAGGAGCCTATTAAGTGATAAAAAGCTTGTTAAACAACAGGATCCTACTAAACGAAAAGTTCTGTTAAAAACAATTTAAAATAGAAGGCGCTTGTTAAAACTGAAAAGAACTTCTTATAAGTTGAAAACATAAGGAGCTTGCTATAAAGTGAAGGATCCTCTTAATGAAATAGACACACACATACACACACAATATAACACAAAAATTCAAAAGTTAAGAGAAGAGAGAGGACGTAGTCGATTTATAATGGTTCGTCTCAAAACCCAAGCCTACGTCCAGTTCCCAAGTATCTAACTTAAGTGTTTCACTATAAAAACCAAGTAGTAATTTGACAAGCCTCTTCAAGCTCACAAGTACATATTTTTTAAGCTTATGTATCCTTCCATGCTCAAAGTGTATAACAAGCTTCTAAAAGCTTACAGAAGAATATAATGTAAAATCAAAAGTAAGTTCTCAAAAAACAATTTCTCTCTTGATAGAGTGATTTCACTTTCTAAGGCATAGTAAAAATGATATGACTCTCAAGAATATAGATGTTGCTCGAATTTTTTGAAAGTCTCCGTATGTTTGTTTCTTCACAAGTGTTGTTGCTCTTATTTAAATAGTAATTTTCTTTAACTAGCTGTTACGTCACTTGCATCTTTAGTCAACTGGATGGATTTAAATATGAATAACTTCGATATCATCTTTGCCAAAAATCTTCCAGTAATCATAGGGCTAATATACAACCTTCATAATTAGTAGAATCTTTTCAGATAAACCATTTCTAATAAGGTAAGTTCATAATGAAGGTTCCTGCAAGAAGGGAAGTAATTTTCCTATGATTTTATTTCCTTTAAAAAATATCGTTATCTTTACAGGGAAATAAATCCAATTTGAATTTGAAATATTATATAGTTATCATTAAAATCGTTAAATATAAACCTTGAGCTAACACTTAATGGTTCACCAACCTCACCTACATTAATATACTATTAAGGAAGCCACCTAATCATTTGAATGTATATGTATTTATAATTGCAATTTTCTTATCAATTTCATTTTGTTTATTTGATCTAACATCAATATTTTTCCTTTCCATATCCAAGGTAGCTTGAACATTTTGCTTTTCTTTTCCATTTGTTGCATTTTTCCAATTTGTCTTATCCATTTCATTTCTTTATTATAGCTCATTATCCACTCTAATAATAGCTAAACTTTCATTTAAGGGCATAAGAATATCTAGTTTATTTGTAACATAAATGCCAACTATCCCTTTAATCTAATGCAACTATTTGTTTGATTCAGTTAGTTTCAAAGACCTGTTAAACTTGTAAGCCTTGCCAATGGTTTGGTATCCTAAATATATCCAAACCTCAAACATATATTTATAACTAACAAATTAGGATTAGTTTTACTAAATATACATCTTTATTCAATTCCTAATTTAAATTTATCACTATAAAAGTATCAAACTGGTAAATTGATTTATAGAAACCCAAGAAAGTATACGCAAAAACATTATTATCATTTTAACTAATAAGTCTAATACAAGTAGCTAATCAACCTATATAAGTAATTCATTAATAATATTACACATTTGGCACTACATGTATTTATAGATAAACAAATATATTATAGGAGAGTGTTTACCTTGAATATAGTATTGAAGTTTTCTTTGGCAATTAATACGAGAGTGAATAAAAGAACAATATCTCCCTAATTGAACAAATTAAGGAACTATAATTAGCTACAATTAGTCACCATCCCAAAAAATATAGAAAGAAGTTGTAGTAGTCACCAAAGAAATCTTACAAGGAAGAGGACAGAGGAGTGACATGATGAGAGGCAGACATGACTCAAAAGGAGAGTTAAAGAGGCAGAGACATAGTAGAGAGGGGCAAGGAACAAAATAAGATTTAACCTATATTAAAACAAAATCATTTTAAACTAGGTATAAAATGATATTGGTTACTCATTTACATCATATAAGAACAAAAGTTGCTCGTTTACACCTACATCATTTTACACAATAAAAATAGTATCTTTCCAATATAAAATGATATTGTCTTACACCTAGTGTAAAATGATGTAGTTTTATACCAAAAAAATAATTGAATTTCACATTGGGCAATTAAAGTCCAAATTTTGGGGGGGAAAAGGCCTTGGGCTCAACCAGAAGCTTAGTTAACTTGGGCCAAGCCCATTGACTTCAAATTGGGTTCGGCCTATATGCCATGCTTATTTAAGAGCAAAATGGCACTAATTCTACTATAACTTTACGCTAACCAATTTTTCCTATACTAATAATTGTTAGTGTTTATTTTTTATGTCAGTCATAACTATTGGTGTAATCCATTTTCAAATGAGTTAAAGGAAATGCACAATAAATTATTTAAACATTGCAAACTCAGTTGATATTATGCAACTTAAAATCTCATTGACTTGTTAGGATGTATGTCTCAACTAGTATTCATTACTTTAATTTCAGGTACTAATGTAATAATTTTGGCACAAGCAAGTTTTCCATGAACATTAAATCTTAGAGTCTATTTAGGTTTATTTAGGTTAATTATAATTAATTATGGTTAATTAGACCTTATTAAGATTAATTAATGTTTATTAGAGTTAATCTTAAATTATAGTTAATTGGGTTAAATATGAATTAAGTTTAATATATTGAATGAGATCCATAATGCCAAGACATTAGGCATTGTGGATCCCACATAAACAATAATAAGTAAAAAAGATACCATTTTAGTAGTGACATAACACTTAACTAATGGAGCCTTAATCCTATTAAGGTTTTTTTAGTTCATGGTTAAAATTAGATAGTTTTTAAATGTTAAGATTCTTTCTAAATATTCTAAAATGCTACAAATTGACCCTTATTTTAATGCAAATGTTAGGATTAAAAACACACTTTTTGCCTTAAGTTCATAAATAAGGTATAAAGAGGTAGTATGTATCATTTTTAGGGTTGAGTTAGATAAAACTAATTAATTTCATGTTGGACGAAAGAAATAAAAGGGCAAGTATAAGTTTGAGAATTTTCATATAAGGTTTTCTCATAAGTCTTTTAAGGATGAGTTTAACTTTTAGAAAATGTTCAACATGTCATTATAATTACATATTTTATTATCAAACGTTAAAAAGAGGTGGTGCAAATTTAAGTAGGCTATGAGAATTATCTAAAGCTTATTGATGTGCTAATTGCAATTGAATATAGCCAACTTTTATTGATTTAAATATATAAAGCTTATTGATGTGTTAATTGTAATTAAACATAACCAAGTTTTATTGATTTAAGATGCACTCAGTAAGCTAAGTGAAAAATTGAAACAAAATTAATAGTTTGAGCTAACAAAACAAGGTCAATATTTTGAGTAGGATAAGCTAACTTAACATATTGAACTAAATAAATACATATTGAACTAAATAAATAAACTAAGGCTACTTCACATCAGCATTCTAAATAAGATGATCGAACTTAATAAAATGAGTTCACTCAATAAATTATGGTTAATCATAGGAAGGAATAAGGTGGTAGCCTTAAACAACCAATTTATTGAGCCTCTAAAATCCAAAATATGATTGGGAAGGTGATATGTTATAAAATTAAGTTTTTTAAATCTATTTTGAAAGGAATATGTTGGAGATATGTTTAATGAAAGGATTAATGAGACATCAAATATTTTTCCTACGCTTAATGTTAGTGCAAAGTCACTTGACTTAGGTGATGATGAAAAGGATTTGGAAAGTATTAAAAGATTATAACGAAGAGAGAGAAAAGCAATGATTTTCTAACTTAAACTCACCAATTTTTATCAACTAGCTAATTAAGTTAAAAACATTAATTGCCTTTTAATTTAATTATAACATTTAGCGCTGCATTAGTTGGAACTAGAATCTAAAAAAGGTTTGACTTCACATGCATCAAGAATGCAAGAACTAGAGTAGCTATTAATTGTAACAAAAGATGTGGCTAAAAGAGCATGAAAACTTGGCAGTCGTAAGAAGCATTCCATATTAAACACAAAGAAGATAAACATACTTATAAAGTAAGTTTCATTAATAATAAGATCATATAGAACTAGGTAGCTTCAAAGTTTATGAAAAATTTTAAGGATATTACAAAGTAAATTGTGAGTGGTTTAAATGGACTATTTTAAGGAAACGTTAACAAAATATATTTTATATGAAAACTTATAAAAATGAAAGCAATATATTATTTTGGAAGATAAAAGGAATCAATATGATAAGTTGAGATCTTATTTTTAAATTTAAAGGAGCACAGTATATGTAGCTCATTATACATAAGATCACTTGAAGGGTTCTTTGATAGTTTTCATGTTTGCTTAAAGTTAATGAAGAAGGATATTGTAAATACATGCGGGCTATTAATATGAATAAATTGATGTTTGAATACATGACATGGAGGGAAGCTTCTAACAATAGTTGGTAGAGATCCTAATGATAATTATTTATCTAATAGCTTAGGCAATTGTGGGGGTGGACAAAATGAGAGAGATAAAAATGATTTAGTTAGTGACTTCTCCAAGACACAGGGACAATAAAAAATGGGTTTTCATCAATGATAGATAAAAGGTATGTTACAATATGAAAATTTGTTTTGATTTCTTTATACTTGAATTTTTCTAAGAATACAATGCTTTTGTCAAATTATTACAAGTACTTCAACAATTGTTCAAGCTTGAGTTGACCGATCTTTATCACATGTATTATTTTAGATATTTGTAAACTAATCTTCAAATATAGCACAAATTGAACAATTGTATTAGGTCAAATATGGTGAGTAATAATTGCATGTTATTTACCTTATTGAGGAAACTATAAGAGTAACGGTGGTATACAAGTATTAACAATATGTCTAAACATCATTTTTTTGACAAAACTTAAATGTATACTTGAAGAATTGTGTAGACCTTTCCTACTTACTTAGAGATAACAAAAGCATTGATGAAATGGTTTCATCACTAAAAAAAGGAATAAGAATCTATTACATAGATATATGTCCAAATCTAAAAAGTAAGTTGGAAATTAATAAGAAGGAAGTTTGCCAACTATCTGAAACATTATAGTGGTAAAGGGAAAATTAAAGTGGAGCATTACACTAAAGGCTATCGTGTTGTTAAATTAAGAGATAGGTCTTGTAACTCTAATAAATGGGAGCTAACAGGAGTCTCTTATGAACAAGTAATTACACGTATCTTATTTGATAGAGAAGTATTAGAAGATTACATATACAAATGCTACTTTAAGGAGGTACATTACAAGCACACTAGAACATCATAAATTCAATACCTATTGTACAATTTTTTCCCTAACTAGGTGAACATTATAGTAAGGTTATCAAACTAATAATATTCAAGACTATAAGAAGGTAAAAAAATGAGGATAAAAAAAGAATGAGGTGAAGAAGAGAACTAATCAAGCTAATTAGGGGTCATTATCTTAAAAAAGACATGCCACATGTGCCAATTACCTTTTTTATATTCGATCTAGTATGAGTTTCTATTTTATTAAATGTAAGGTTATCTTCTGCTCCATTTTGACTTTTAATCTCACTAGACCAACTTTTGTATGAACTTATATGTAGACTCCTCTTTTAGATTATTTAACATTATTACATTGTACTGATTTAATTTTATAATTAGTTAACACTTGTTTAATGTTTTATTATAGTTTATAATATATATATAGTGATGAACATTTTGGACAAATAAATGGTACAAATATATTTGTTTCACTTTATTCAAACAATTATAATAAAATTATATGAAGAATTACCGTTAAATAAGTGGTATATTCATTTCCATAAAAATAAGAGGAAATATCCATAAAACTAAATTCCTTGTAGGACTTGTAACATGAAGAAATGATCACCACATTCCAAAAAATTTAAGACAAGAACTTAATTAAGGCTTTATTTGTTTTTACTTTTGGTTTCTATTTTCAAATTCAGTAAAAAAAACTTATTAGATTGATTTTTTTATTTGTGGTTTTGGTTTTGATTCTACATGGTGAAAAACCTATTTGTTTGAGTTTTCGATTTCTTTTTCTAGCTTTTCTTTAAGATTTGCATGATTCTATATAGGGATTTTGGCTTCTATAGTTGTATTTCGCTTATTTATCCTAGGTGGAGGATACACCTTGCTTTTTAAGCCCCTTAAACTCGACTCTAAATGGAGGCTCAAGACCTCAAGTCATTACTGAGAATATATATATATATATATGGACAAATACATGGTACTAATATATTTATTTCACTTTATTCAAAAATTTCAGAATCTTAATTAAATTATACGAAGAATTATCATTAAACAAGTGGTTTATTCATTTCCATAAAAAAAAGAGGAAATATCCATAAAAGTAAATTCCTTGTAGGACTTGTAGCATGAAGAAATGACCACCACATTCTAAAAAAATTAAGACAAGAACTTAATTAAGGCTCTATTTGTTTTTACTACGATTTTTTGTTTCTATTTTCATTTTCAAATTTAGTAAAATACTTATTTAATTAAGGTTTTGATTTGTGGTTTTGGTTTTGATTCTACATGGTGAAAAACATATTTGTTTGAGTTTTCAATTTCTTTTCTAGCTTTTCTTTAAGATTTGCATGATTCTATATAGGGATTTTGGCTTTTACAGTTGTATTTTGCTTATTTAATCTAGGTGGAGGATACACCTTGCTTTTTAAACCCCTCAAACTCGACTCTAAATAGAGGCTCAAGACCTCAAATCATTACTAAGAATTCATTAATTAATGCCAATGCTAGGAAGTCTTAAAAACAAGTCCTACAGGATATATCCCTTTCCTTGAAGCTCCAATATTATCCATTAAACTCCTCAGGAGGGAAGCAAATTGTGGAACCAAAAATTGATATACTTAAAGATGGAGCAATGAAATAGGAAGCAACATTGTTGGGGTTTTTAATGGATAAAAGACCTATGCTTGGAAAAATAATTAATGGAAGTACGTTAGATTGCAGCAAGTGTTACTTAATGATGATAATATTTTTCTATTTAAATTATTCTCCTTTATTCAAGCTTAAAAGGTATTAAAGCTAAGCATTTAGCACTTTAATTTCAAGCCACTAATCCTTCAATCATGTAAACCAAAAATCAAGCTCCAAGGCTTAAGGTAAAAGCAAATTCTATTTTGGTTGAACATACGGATAACCAAAGGACTATGTCCTTTGGCTAGCTATGTAGGTAAGCTATTGTGCATTAATGAAGCAACAAATATCCTTAAAAGGGTTATTTATATCTAAATTTGTGTGTTAACTGATAAAGTATCCCATTATTATGACTAAATGAAGCTAACAATGTCTTTGAAGATCATGCCATAGTTATTTATAATTGGAGGGTAGAGAAAACTCAACCAAAATAAAATTAGAGGGCAACTGGGAAATGGTTTCAGTCAGGAGATTATATGGAACTTATGCATCTTAAGGATAGTAATGAGTTAGGGAACAACAACATCTCCAAGAGGTCAAATGATAAAGATGTTAATACCCTCTGAGATCGATCATCAGATAAAATCTCCTAATTAAAAGGAGAGAATAAGACTTCAAAAGATGGTCCCCTAATACTATTAATAATAATGAGTACCTATACTATGAGTTATTGAAATTTAGGCTTAACAAATATCAATTGAGGATATATAGGTTGTGGAACCATCCAACCAACATGAGGTAACTAATTATAATACAATAAAAGCACCTCTGGAAACTCCTAGCAATCTAACTAGAAAGTTTGCAAGAGATGCACAGTTAGAGCCCGACCTTCAAATAGTAACAAGGAGAATCTCTAAGAGGAAGAAAAAAAAATCAACATCTTCTTCTTAATATCTAACATAGTTTTGAACATTAGAGCCCTTAATAGCCTAATAAACAACAAATGGTTGGGATTTAGAATTAAGGAGAGTAATGATAAGAACTTACGCTTCTTCAAAAAGAGCTGGTCTTTTATCACAAATTATAGTTGACATTATAATGGAAGATTACTAATGCTTTTGATAATATTGAAGTGGAAGCTACACCAATTTTGTGGGGTAACATTTGATTCACCTACTAATCAAATGTTACCCCACAAAATTGGTGTAGCTTCCACTTCATTATTATCAAAAGCATTAGTAATTCACCTACTAATCAAAATGAAACGTGCAAATGTAAGTTTTCCAAACCTTTGTAATTTATGCTATCAATTATAATTTTCAAAGAACTATATTGTGAAATAAACTCAAGGAGATTGATATAAACATTTACGAGCTATGGTTGATCATAGTAGACTTCCATAGTTTGTTGTATTCAATAGAAGCTGCACGAGGGAATATGTGCCTAAGGAATCATTCTGATAAACTTAAAGAATGCGGCAATCAAATCCAAGTTACAGATCTCATAATGGAGGGACAATTTTACACATTGACTAACAAACAGAGTGGGGAATTAGCTAACAAAGAAGAAGTTGAATAAAGCTGTTATTATTCATTTATAAATGCTTTAAGAGTAAATAAGCTATCTACAGTCTTTACTATCTGATCATACCATAATTCTTATGTAAAACATTCTCAGTTAGCAAAGTAGGAAATTCTTATTTTGTTTCAACAATTATTTTATATAAGAAATCTACAGCAGGTAAAACATGTACTAAAGAAACTTAATAAAATAGAATGCTCCAACAATAGGCTAAGAAGGAACTTAATAGAGTTTAAGTTGCTATTTATAAAGCCCCCATAATAATCAACTATAGAAAGAAGAGGAAAGAACTCTACTTCACTATAATAAAATGACATAATTAAACAATTCCTTATTGAGGTAAAGATCCAAGACATTATGGCTGAAGGATAGGGATATAAACACTCATTTCTTTTATATAACTCTTACTAAAAAGAGGAATATCAATAAAATTACTTAACTAAGGGATGAAAATGGTTGTGTGATTAACTCTAAAGAAGATCTTCATAAGGATTTCACCTTTTTACCAAAATAAATGGAACAAACTCTAATGCTTCATCTAATGTCAATATGGTGAAATCCATTATTAGGGAACATATCCTTATGTTAAGTCAAGAAGACTTCACTTCTTCTATTAATTTTGATGAAAGTCAAATAATAATAATCATAGATGTGTGTGAACTGTTTTGATGAATTTGTTAAGTTTGCAAATAAATGCAAGTAGCACAAATCATCAAATCAAGACCATACGTTAGTAAAAACTGATAAGACGAAGTGCGGAGTGCTTAGTCTAAGACACCAGACGAAGCATATAAGACACCAAACGAAGCATATGAATCTATGCAAGACGATGGAAATT
>JAOQMR010078346.1:0-16108 GCA_027563865.1 Erythroxylum pelleterianum | reverse complement strand
AAAGCAAAAACATGTAATACCTTCACATAAATTGGCATGTAGAATCCAGGAAATAGAGGCCTATGTGGCAATGGTAGTGCCATTACCACAGACTGTATACATTTGAATTTTGGCTAGAGCATGATCATACATTCAAGTTGTAAAACCCATATCTCTCAATTCCAATATCCAAAAATTACAAAATTTATACCAATTTAAATCTAAGAGAATAAGATATAACTTTGGTGAAGACACCTCAGTCTAATTCGGCCTACATCAATACAGTTTATTCAATAACTATAGGATATGATTTTTGTCCCTAGTAGTGCTACAGCCTAAGCCAATACTCAATTTCATGCCAAATTTTGAAAATATTAGAGACAAAATTAACATTTGACTTTTTTAAGAAAGTTGTAGAAATATGTTTCTATTTTAATCCAAATTTAAATTCATCCAATTTGGATACCTACAGGGCAAGATATGGCTAAAATACCGAAACCTGTCCAATAGAACTACTCATTCGAACCAGTTTCCAGCATGTATCAAACCTCGATTCTTTCCCATTTCAGTACACAATTGATCCATATCAACATCAAACAACGCATGTTATCACATGATACCAAGTTTATAATTCCCTTACCTTACTAAACTTCAAATTCAACTCCAAGAATCTAACTATTACAACACCTTCCAAGCAACTAATACACTTCCAAAATCAAGATAAATGTAATATGCTTTTAACACCCAAAGTACATCAACCTAGAAATTCGTATGAGAGAGATTCTTCATGCAACATATGGTAAGAAGTTTAACGTGATATGGTAAGGAGTTTAACGTGATAGTGCAAAAAAATCAAAGTAAAAAAGGCAGAGCAAGGAATCGGTGGAGAGAAGAGAGCCAAATGAAGGCTACCGAAGTCTTGTAAATGCTTAACACCTAAGCTACTAGGTGTCTTCATTATGTATTGCCACATATATCTCCAATGCATGACTCCCATTTGCCCTCTATTTATGCTGCCAATTGCAACACTTCCATTTGTCCACTTGTCAACTTATTAACTATGCCATTTGTCAATGTATCAACTATGCCAAATGTCACTAACTCATAGGCTTAATCATTGCAATTTTCATATACCAATTTATCTTGCCACTTGTAATTTTCCTAACTACATATACATTTAAATACGTCAATTCTCTAATGGTATCAATTAATTCTAATTTACTCACTATAATCCACTTGATCAAAAGTTCAAGTCATAAATCTTTCATATTCTAATCATAGCAAAATTCTAACTCCTATCACACATGTACTTTCATAAACATGTATTATTCAACTAGGGTATATTTTGGGGCCTTACAATTTAGGTTAATCAAACTTACCTTAAGGCATAACCTAATTGCAAACAAGTTATATACAAGCTATGATGAATGAATGAGCAAGATTTGTGAATAAGGATACATACCTGTGATAGTCAATTGAGCATGCATTGAAACATGATCTATATACATGTGAATGAATGAGTAATCATATGATTGATAACTTAATGAATTGTGAACTCTGTGTGTGTATTGCAAGAAGATAAATACACAAGTGATCGCCAACATCCAGACATTACCGGTTTACCAAGGCAATAGCTTATCTAGAGCGTATTGTGAGTTAACCTAGATGTTTTCTCAGTATGATTGAATTGTTTTGATTAATGTCAATTACTGAATTGTTACTGATATGATTGTGATAATTCTAGACCGTCAATTATCCAAGGAGTTTAATATTTGAGACTGTATTGGAAGTGTTTGCAAATTGAATGTGAATATGAAAATTGTGTTTTTAACTAAATGTTGAATGCCGAGCTTAGATCTGATGAATATGATAAATAACTGTGCACACTGAATGAAAGTTATTGATAACACATTATGTGAAATGATGCATTTCATCACATAAATATGCATAATTAGATAAAGGAGTTGTGACAGGAATAACCAACATGAAAAAGAGCTTCAAGCTCAGAAGTGTTCACAAGGAGCCATAGGCTCAACGATTAATAAGCCCAATATCCACAATGGGTATGGAACAATATCTGAAAATGAGTCCGGTATCCAAAAGGGATATGTGATAGTTAAATAGGTGCTCGGTCACAACAAAAAAAATGGAAGCGAGTCTCATGTGCATTTGCATCTATATCTTTACATGTGTTCATAAGATTGATTGCAAATAAATGTTGAATTATGTTGATATAATGATGTGAAATGCTTGTGTACATGTGAGATAAATGATTGGATTGTTCTGAAATGACTATATGAAGTCTTTGAATTCATAATATGCTTGTTGAAATATGATGAGTAATGTGATATATATGAGATTTGAATTTGGATGAGGTGTTATACTGATTGAACTGTGTTTTATACATGAGATGTTTATGTTCTGTTTGAGTGAGTACATCGATGATGGTTCACTCACTGAGTTTGCAAAACTCATTAAAATTGCAACGTTGATTTTCAAGTTCAGAGGAGATCTAGCTAATCTAGTTGAAGTAGCTTTTACATTTGGACATGGGTCAGTGTCAAGATCAGTTGTACCTGTAAATGTCTTAGTTATGTTTTATCAAGAATTGTATCTGTCAAATACTGTATAGTGTACATGTGAATTTTAAAAATGAAATGACATTCGAGATTGTATATGTTTGTAAATAAAAATGGAACAAAATGATTATGACTAAATATGATTGTGAATAAAATGATTCAAAATGAAGATTTGATATGCTTTTGTTTTGAAATGATTAAAATATGTAATGAGTTGATATGTGATGCCTTAAAAATTTGAAAATGAGACTGTCTTGACATGCCCTTTTGTAGAGTATGTTCCCGAATATCCTTCGGTATGTCGGGCATATACTCTATGGGATGGTATGTTACATTATTGGTGTGGACATAAGAACTGTTCTCTTTAAGTATTTTGATATGGTTTTTCCTGTTTGTAAGATTATAAAATGCATAATCGAACTCAGTGTGGAAGGTATAGATGTTGACCAGTTGAGCATAATTGACAGATTCCTACAGTAAACTTTTACAATCCCTTTCTCAAAATTCATTGAATCAGTAACTGAAAGAATAGGTTCCAATCTTCTTGAATCAGAAAACTGCAATGTGGCTCAATGTTATTAATGAAAATGACACCAAAAAATGAGACATGAAAATGGGCTCAGGTGTTGAAACCAAAAGGTTAGAACAAATGTTTACTTAGGTACAACTAAGAATGGATTGAGTAATTGTAAGAGCTAGGATAATATAAAGGCCACTCCGTTTTACTGCTGATAATATAAAGGTCACTCTCTTGTTTCGTCATTCTTCATTATTTCAAATGTCTCATCATATCAGCAATGCAAAGATCAATTCCACCAACTCTCAGACATTCTTTTTCATTATGTTCCAAGGGAGCAAGGCATTTGTTATCTTGTCCTAAAAGATTTCTCATGGATATGACACTGAGGTACTAGCTTACCTGCTTCTATTAAGTTAAGATGCATAAATGCTACCACATAACTTTGCATATATGGTTACTGGAATGATTCTCAACAGATTTTTGTTTATTTTATTTTTATATATTTTTATAAATAAAAAGTTGGTCAACAAGAAAAATGCATGCATGCTGATTTCTGTTACATGTTTACTACCTCAGGTTCCTGATTTAGTTTCAACCAGTTCATCCAAAAAAGAAAACAAAAGAGTTACTTTGTTTCTCCAAGTCTGCTTATACTCTAGTAAATTACTCATTATCAAGTCCAGAAAAATAAAAAGGACCACAACATATATTCATGACCATCGGATCTATAGATTGGATTAGGTAATTAAGATTTGAGAAAATAAACAATGTATTATACGTAATTGATTACATTATAAAGGATTTGGAATACAAAACTCTTATTAAATGTGTAATTCCCACATAGAATAGAAAAAGAAAAAGGAAGATTTATATGAAAAGATGAGATGTAACTTTTTTTTCCTTTACAAACCACTTCTCCCTTTAAATAAAAATTTTGACATATAAAAAAGGTTCATAATTCAATGATTTACGTTAGGGTTAGTTACAAAAAATTCTTTAACTTTGCACAATTTTACAAGCATAGCCCGAACAAAAAAAGTGACAATTAAATACTCAAATTTTAAATTTTTTTCAATTCTAGCCTGACGTTAGTATCTCCGTTAAGTTTACTGACATGGCTCACCTTGTGTTCCATAAACTCTAAACATTATACACATCAGACTTAATTAAACTAACTAATTAAGTTTAAATAAACTACATCGTTTAATTAAACTAACTGATTAAACATACTAAACTATACGTTTTGGAAATTCCTAAATCAAACCACGAGTCTTCGACCATAATCCTCATCATTAACAATCTCATGTTCCTCACTTCCTTCAACACCAACATGCACTCCACCTTCTTTGGCTCACGCTCTTGTCCACTATACAACAACGAACATCACCCTGTAATAGACCCTTAAAGAAATATCAGTCAGACTCTAAATTCTAGGGAAAAAAGTCCCCTTGCAACTTCCTAATCTTTGGCTTAGGCCATGATAGTTTGATGTGGGCATCTTTGCATCACTGTGGAAGAACAATATTCCTCGATGAAGACAAGTTGGATTAATTAGATCAAAGAAAAGCTCCTAACTTTAGAGTCTTATCACATGACATATGACACCAAAGTACACCAAGCCGATATGCTCATGAAAAGAGGCGGTGTAGAGGAGTGCAAGGTGGTGACTGATTCGAGGTTCTCAAAGTGCCCACTTGCTTTTCAAAGGTTTTCTATAGAAGTTTAGGATACAGATTAGGACTTGATCATGGTTGATGAGCCAAAGGGGTATCACGACGAAACTCCGGGAGGATGATGGCGATATACACAGCGGGATTAATGGAGAGGAACAGGGAACAGTCACAAAACGACGTGGCTTAGTTATGTTAATTTGTTAGTTTAATTAAGTCTGACGTGTATAAGTCTTTAAGGTTTTTGCAATATGTGGCAAGCCATATCAGCAAACTTAATAGAGATACTAATGTCGGGCTAGAATTGAAAAAAAATGAAAGTTTAAATATTTAATTGCCACTTTTTTAAGCTTGGACTATAATTGCAAAATTGAACAAATATTGAGATTTTTTTGTAATTAACCCTTTATGTTATTACATTAAGATATGTTAGTAATTTTGCATATGTATCATTTGATCTCTAAAATGATATTAATAAATTCTAGCATCCATTAAGAATAAATAAAAAGACACACACACACACACACACAAAAGAATATATAAGAATTAAATTGTAATATGATGCTTTAAAATTTTAAATTCAGATATGAGTTCTAATTTTCTTTTTAGGTAAAAATTTAAGTTGTTTAATATATAAAAATGCTCATAATTCAATGTTTTTTATGGTTTTAGATTAGGAAAAGGGTATGCTTTGTCCTTTAATATTTGTACCAAAATTTTATTTAAATCTTAATGTTTCTTAATGTTAAAAAAAGTTTTAAATATTTTAAAAATTATACTATTTGGATAGGAGAATGATAAAGCCTAAATTTTTATTAAATTTCTATCAAAGGATGTGACTTTTTTTGAAATTAAGGGGCTCACCAATGTCATGTTGGCATTCTAAGTTGCAATCTTGATAGAAATCCTTAATTTGGAGATTTAGGATTTGAATACACAAATCCTTAAATTTATTATTCTCTATTATGATTTCATGATAGCTTTAACTTAATTTTTTTTCATCTAGCTCCCCAATGCTATAAGAAACTTATGCTTGCCCTTCCTCTTGGACTTATTTCGTCAAATCCACACTTCTTTCAATATGTGTTTGTGGCTTAAAATTAAGTGAGAATTAGGTTGAGTGTTGCATGAGTTTTTACATTTGAGTATAAACTGGTTACTAACTATTAAAACCTTTATCTTCTTATGGTGACATGGAATGTGAGAGAGGAAACTTTCATATTTGTTTAAACTTAGACACTAATAGGATGATACACTAATCTCACATATAACTTCATTTTCATTTGGTGTTAATGACTATAAAGCCTTATATCATTACAATAAATTATGTTTATGTATGAATTAGCTTATTTGTTTTATAACTATTAGCTTTAATACGACAATTTGCACATGGATTCTATACCATCATCTGGGACAACATCCACAAAAATTTATGAAGTGATATATACTATTAAGAGTTAAATACTCAACTGAAGACTTCATGGTATAACCATAACCCCAGAAAGAGATTTTTTGGTTGCCCTTATTTACCTAATTTAGCACTTTCATATTAATTAACATTCAAATATAAATGGAAGTAATTTATATCATTAACAAATGTGGATTACTTTCTTTGCAAGTTTGAAAATTTAGTTTCTTTAAATAGTATAATGAGAAATTTGATGTGATTCACAAATTAAGGAAACAAATATATGTTTTAACGAAAGATAATGAAACAAAGGCTATTAAAGTATCATCTTGAGCAAAATATAATCTAGAATTTGTCACTAAAAACAACTATAGAGATTGAGGGGAATTTGAGATCATGAAGGGGAGCATTACTTTGTTTTTAAAGAGAAAAAAAATTAAAGTTGATATTAGTAAATATTATTGTAGGATTTGTTGTCATTGTTACATAAGTAATTGTGAATGTAAGAAGATGGTTATAGATTGCTATCATAGAAGGATTTAGTGTATTCACTATCAAGTAATGACAGGTGTACTAAATTATATTGAAATATGATTGAAACCTTTATTAATTGATATGAAATGTTGTTTAATCAATCTTTATCTTCTTATGAACATGTATAACGTTTAATGAACGCAAACAAAAATTGAAATGGATGTGAAGTCCATATCCTTCATATAAAGTTGCCATTATATATATATATATATATGAACATCATAGTAATCGTATTTTCTAGAAGTGACATATGAACATCATAGTAATCATATTTTCTACATTGTTCTAGTTGATACATACTATACTAGTTAGAAAATGAAACTAAAAAAATAGGTTATCGTATCAATTATATTTAAACTGACCTTTTTAGCTATTACTAATTGGTACAGTAAAAATGAGTTAATATTAGGTAAAAAATAAAAATTTAGAAAATATAAGGACTAACTTTTAAAAAAGTAGGTCATGTTTGCCATTGAAATGGTGTTATGATAGAAAAAAAATACTAAACATTTCCATATTGGAATCATGAAGTTTTCAATTTAGACAAGTAATGCATTTTTTAAAGGGATCAATAAAATAATTAGCTCAATCTGATTAGTACTATTCCCTTGTTCCTATACATGATTTGTTTCTTAAAAAGGTTCAGTAGCTTGATTAACCTACTATGTAAATTTACTTTTATATGCAAAAAGAATCTATCAATTTTTTTAAAAAGTTAATATTGGTAAAGTACTATATTTATCCTTAATTTATAGAGTATGGAGGGAGGGAGAGAGAGAGGAAGTATTCTTTTTAAGAAGTTTAATAGTAGTTTTTGGTCTTCTTTATAAGATATGTGTCTTGATTTCTCACTTATAAAATCCTTGGCTTTTAATGGAACAATGCCTCATTTCTTGAATTTGTGTTTAGAGTAGTTGGAAACTTTTATAATTTATCATGAATAAACAAACTCACATTATTCAAAAAATCTAATTAAATATATTGGTGATTGCATAAAAGACCTTATGCTTGGATTGTAATAGTTAATTTGTATAGCTTTAACAATGTTGTTCTTGTACCAACTCTAATCATTAAATACTGAGGTCACAAGTGCTTTACTGATAAAAATGCAATACATTTTACTTATGTAACTATCATTTCTAATTATAGTCTTTAAAATTTCAAGAACCTTTGTTTTGATCTAAAGTTATTATTTTATTTTTTATATGTCTGCATTTATTTTTACATATAAATGAAGAGAATTTTAATTATTCCCGGTTTCAAACCTTTTAAGAAGATTCGATGATCTAGCTTGATGTTGTTCATGATCCAAAAATAACTAAACATCAACTAGATATTAGCATTTACTATTCTTATAGAATAGTTTAGTGACTACAAGTATCATTTTTAAGAGGACTATGAGTACTAATAATAATTATCTTTTATTATTTAATCTAACAAAATGAATGATTGAATTAAAAGGAATAATTAAATGAATTGAGGTTACTAGTCTAAAATAAAAAAAAAACAAAAGCAATAAGTAAGAATAAAGTAATTAATTGATAAACAAGATCCAGATGTAGACTTCCTTAACATCTTTCTACGCTTAAATTTAATTTGATTCAGTTCTTAACCCTAGTTTCTTAGATCGATAGAAATTCTAAGGTTATAACCATATTCTTTCTAAAAAAAATACAACTCATACATTAAATTAATTGATTGAAATCTCCTTCCAATTGAAACTTTTAGAATTCATTCACTTGTTCTTCGAATTTCTTTATTAGATTATTCTAACCTAAAAGATTTATAAGGTCATCTCTTTAGGATTCCATGCAACTCTTACTATCCATACTATGATCTATTTATATATATGATTTCTTAATCTTGATATATGAAATATAAAAGAAAATTAAAATGCTAGCACATTTCAATTTAAACATAAGAAGTAATCATACTATGATCTATTTATATATATGATTTCTTAATCTTGATATATGAAATATAAAAGAAAATTAAAATGCTAGCACATTTCAATTTAAACACAAGAAGTAATCATGAGAAAACTTAGCTCTTTCATTAAATTAAAGAATCAATCCAAAAAGATAGTAATAAGGTTCATCTCTTCTAGATAAGATAAAGAAATCAATAAATAATCTAAATAAAGGAACTCATTCTCATGGATCTTGTTAAATCTTAAAGTTCTCCAATTAAATCTTTAGTGGAAATCCCTTTATTTCGCTTTAAAGTTGCTCCTTTTTCTCTGCACATACTCTAATTTGTCGCCTTTCATCTCAGTTTATGTATGTCTATCTTCTAACAATCCCCATCTCTTATTCTTCAGAAACCATAGAAATTTGAAATAATACCATTAATATGGACCCATTGGTTTGGCAGTTTTAGAGGATTCTCCTTACTTGCTGACTACTTACCTCAAATCCTTGAGGCACATGGGGAGGATAACATCTTTTGGTCTCCTAATTCAAGAGGAACTTTCACTAATAGCTACTGTCACAAGATAATTGCAAGCAATGTTGAAAAAGTTCCTTGGTATGAAATTCTATGGAAGCAATCTCTAAACCCAAAAGCCTCAGTTTTCTCTTAGTTAGTAATCAAGGTTAGGCTTAGAACCAAGGATAGATGGTTTGCGGGTATATGATCCCATTTGCGTCCTCTCTAAATAAGCTAAAGAGAATATGAATCATCTTTTTTTGTTGCAGGTACACAAAAACAATTTGGAACATAATTCTGCACTCATTATTGGTTCCTTATTACACATTGGAGAGAAACCCTAAACATGATCATTGACAGCACTAAACAAGAAAAGCATAATGGGATGCTCATTAGAACATCTTTTAATACCACCATCTACTCCATATGGAAGGAAAGAAATAGGAGATTGTATAAAGGAATTGAAGAAGAAACATATCAGGTAGCAGAAAAGATTATCAATTGGATCCGAGCAGCTTTGATTGCAAACAACAAGCAAAATTCACTCATTCTTACTATAAAGAACACTTGGATGTTGTAATTTCATGTAATAAATGTAGTATACTCTTGTAATCCTAAATTTTCCAAGGTGTAGATAGATTAAGAGACTTATTGTAGTGTTGTTCTTTAGCTTTTGCTATTATTAATACAATTCCTTTTATTTTTTTAAAAAAACATGGATTTATGTTAGACCCATATTACCTAAAGTGTGTCATTATATAAAAATCCTCGAACTTCATTAAAATTACTACTAACGTGGATCTCTTAAACAAATTTATATTAGACCTACTCTGCTTGGCATCAAACATGAATTAAACATAGTTCTGTGTTTTGAACCGTGTTCCAAATCTTTCATCTAAAATTATGCTCAAAATTGCTCTAGCTTAACTCAAGTTTACTTGAATTCATTCCTTCTTCATTTAAGGAGCTATAATTGAGTACCAAATCCTATAAAAACCATCAATATACAAGAAAAATGCTCTCAAAGTCATACTAAAAATATATTCTAGTTAGCACTTATCAAATTCTCTAATACTTAAGCATTTGGTTGCCCTCGAACAAATCAACTTTGTCACTCTTAACTTGAATAAATGGTCACTTTAAGAAAGGATTTAACAAATCAATTGGATTATTTAAAACTCTCTACTATTAATTTATTTGCAAAGTTCATCAATTTGCTAGGTGTTTAACTACTTGCTTTAGGTCATAAATCAATTCAATTTAATCCACAATCCTTCAAACTTTAACTTAATCCATAAAATTTAACCTATTGCATAAAGTGAATATACATAAGAAAGTTGGTTAACTTTGAAATATTTTCATACCCATTATTGATAAAGAAGCAAGACACTAACTCTAAATTAACATAGAAGCATTTAAAAACTTACTTTAAAAATGTCATAGAACCTTTTAATGTACAAGTAAACACCTTGTTATGAATAGTCTTAATTACTCAATTAGGTCACAGTTTCAAATAACTACTAGTTAAATTCAACCTTTTTACTTATTTGAAGCTTTAAAGTGAATTAGTTTTTTGCTCACTTATTCACACTTTTTGGCGGGATACTGAGAATGCTTAAAAAGAATTCACTTTTAACTTGATTATATGTACAAATTATATAAAAAATATCGTAGTTTAAATCAAATATCTGTTTTCAAAATTAACGAAGAAAATTAAAATTAGTATAATGATCAATATCAATGACTATATGTTAAAACAAATCAAATCACGACAATAACCAAATTTATAATGAATTATCTTAATTAATATTCTTTAATAGTTAATTTTTTTTCCAAAATTGTTTCCTATTAAGTGAATTATAAAATTTAAAAGTAAATGGGGCCTATAAGTAATTAATTCCTTTCCTTTATAAATGAAAACGAGTCTGACCCTAGGGTCCAATCTCAAGCTTGAGCTAAATTAGGTTTGGGTAGCTAGAAGTTCAATCAGGCTTCAACAACTGAAGTCTAATAAGGCTTGAATAAATATATTTTTTTATTTTTAAAAATTGAAAAACTTCAGGCCAGACTCGACAACCTAAGCTTATGCCCAACTCGAAACCCTTAGTTTTGAAAATGAAGAATGAGTTTGGCTTGAAGCCCGATCAATTTAGGCCAGGCTAGGTAAATTTTGCCAAGCCTACTTCCCTCATCCTTGAGTTACTTATTATCCTTAATCTATATAACATATAAGAATAATGAAAAGGAATATAAAATAAGGGAGAAGAGGAAAAGTGGGGTATTTGGTGTTCCCTTAATAATAAAACATCACAAGCCTTGTCTAATTTCATTGACAATCATTAATCTTTAATAAGTCACTAATGGATCCTTAGCTATTGGCTCACTCTATGGATTTTTCTTTGATGCTACATTTGTAGCTTAAATCTAAGAATCATAAACTAGCAATAGTGGAATATTAACACTAAAATGATTTGCTAATCTCACTAACACATCCCTAACTTAATACAAATACTCCTCCATATAATTTGCGCTAGTTGGCAATACTTAAAATTAGAGGTGGTGTAAAAGCACTCTACTACTTACCATGCCTTATATGATACCTCTGCATAATCTCATCCTTAATTACCCTCATGAGTGCTCCAATCAATGCAAAATGTTGTCCACAAGCATCAACCCTCAACTCCACTATCCTTATTGATTTTATAATATCAAAATCAGGAATGGAAGTGTAAACAATTGTCAAATTACCATCACTTATCATTGCCAACCGTTTAGCAAACTTAGTGATAATAGACCCACCACCTATCATGCTAAGGTTCGATATGTGAAAAATACCCTTTAATCAACTAAATGAATGGATATCCTAAGAGGTATCACACTCGCTTTTTCATGCAGTGCAAGAAGAATAAGTTCCAACGGGTCATTACAATGTTGCTATCATATGTTGTGCACCTAAGGAGTGTAGTAGCATCTTATGAACATACCTCAAAGCTAGAGAATAAAGAACGAAAGCCTTAGACTCGTTGCTTAATAAGGTAAAATAAACCTTCACCTAATATGTAGATGAATTGACCTTTAGATGTTCCCAATAAACTCTATTAAGGACATCATTTATAGATCAAAGATCTTCCTCCTCCTAAAAATTAGCCTAAATAGTAAATTAAACATAACTAAAGTGATTCTTAACTCCCCTTAATTTTAATAGGATCACGAAATCACCATATCACATTATCTTCTTGTCATCCAACTTAAATACGCATATATAACTCTAATAGTGACTTGTGATATATCAGTTATTAAATCTTAAAAAGTACAACTTACCATCAAACTCATACAATCTCCTCATATTAGCCTCCAAACCAATCTCCTTAAGCACTGTCCAATCCATAATTCTCGATGCCTAAAATTTCTTTATCTGAAAAAAGTTCCATACCATATCCGTTAAAGGTCATTTATGAACTGTAGGAATTGATGATCATGCTAGTCCATGGGTGGAGCATTAATTAGAAAAGTCGTAGTAGGTTGGTCCTAATGCATGGGCTCCTCTTGGGTAGCCTTTCTTAATATAGAAGAAACATATGTTCTCTACTTTCTATTGGGCTACTCTTTCCTTAATCTATGTTATGTAAGAGTCTTTGTATGCCTCGTCATAGTAGATATAAAACTAAAGGAAACATAATCTCATGTTTATGCTTAAGTGAAACAATAATATGTAAGTTTATAGTAATGCCTAACGTCAAAGATCATTCAATAGACAGTCGCCATATGAAGTTAGGATCTAATTGCAATCAACAATTATTAAATCTAAACTCAAAACAACCCACAAAAAGTTATTAGCAAACTTGAATCATTACGATAGTTTATCGCAACAAAATTAATCAAAAAGATCAAAGTACTACTAACCCAGGGCATGTCATCAATAAAATATGAAAAGAATATATTTGGTCATCTGCAAATTAAAGAAACTAAAACTCAATTGACATGCTAAAAGAATTGTAAAACAAAAATAAAGCTAACTTAACCTAAAAACAATCCTTATGCGGAATAATCATCAGCATAACTAACAAACAATTAAACTTAAAGCTAACTTAAACATAGAAATAGTTAAAAATAAACTTAAAAGAAATATAAACTTAATCTAAGCAATTCTAATCCCAAATTTAAAATTCCATTACAATTTTTCATAATATAACTTATAATAAAACAATTTATAAATTCACATCCTAAGTTAATAAACATCCCATAATAAGAAATTCTCAATTCTAACCAAATTTCCATCCATAAATAACAAACACTTTATGAAGTTATTGCTTAAAAAGGATTGAAAAAGAAATTGGGCATTATTATTATAGATTCATAAATTCCATAACAATAGCATCATCCCACAATTTCATCAAGTAATGAATCATAGATTGATTTGGGTAAAAATTCAAGGATTCGAACCCTAAAATAACTCGCCCTAATTTGTGTTTCAAGAATCCCCATGCAACATCCCACTACCACAAGGTACATACCCAAACATTCAAGAATATTCAAGTACATAACTTATGATAATGGTATGTTGGAGAAAAAACAAATCTAACTTACACATGGCATCAACTAACATCATTTAAAAGTCAACAAATTTTAAAACCATTCATTGCATTCATTCACAAAGTTTCACTGTTTCTAATAGACAAATATTTACAAAAACCTCATGCAATTTCTAACAAAAACTGTAAAATAAAAGTTATAACTCTCTGACGTCAGTTGACAGACCTCTAAGCCATAACTTAGTTCAAAACGTTCTTCTAATCTTTAATAAATACCAAGTCTCCTGTCTCGTACCTAAAAAATTACGTTGCAATTTTTTTTATGAATTTTGCGAACTCAATGAGTGAACCATCATTGATGATTTCACTGGATTCACATACACAAATGACATATTTCACAATTATTCATACAAAACATGAATATTTCAAATACTCACACTGTCATAGGACATCATTTAATCAACACGAATCATATCATATATAAACACATACAAATGTATATGAGATTCCACATTCATTATTATTGTTGTGACCGTGTGCCTATCACATATACAAATACTGGCCCATTGGGCTCAGTCAAAAACATATATCACGGAGCATAACTCTATGTGCCGAATCATATATCACGAAGCAAAGATCTACGTGCAAACGCTTGCTACTGGTCACTCCGGTCACAACGCCTTTATCTGAGCATGCATTTTATGAAATGCATCAATTCAGAATTTACCATATATCACAATAATTTATAAAGCATAGTCAGAATTTCATAATCATCGGACCTATTTAACTTTTGTTGAGAATTCACATTTCATATAGAATGATCAAACAAATCAAACAAATCAAAGCACTTCCAATACAGTCCCAAATATTTACTCCTCGGACTTTAAGTCCAGATTTCAGAAACAAATCACAACAATTCAATAATTGACAAATCAAATCAAATCAATCCTAGAAAATTCATCTAGGTTGACTCACAGTACGCTCCAAAAAGCTATTGCCTGGATGGTCCAACAATGCCCAACTAGAGTTCGATGTGCTCTTCTATAACATACACAACACATTCACAAATATCACATTTTTGCACAAATGTACAAATATTCTTTTATGCACATCAATGTATAGAAAGTATGTACAATCCATGTTCAATGATAATTCCAGGGTACTTTATTGCGATTCTTATCATCAAATCATTTAGATATCAATGCCCTCATTAATACCGTGTATATTTATAATTGAACCAAAACAAAACAATGTCAAAATAATTTCATAACTTCATTGACCACTTTAGATTTTTCTTCTAATGCACATACGTGTCAACTTTGCATACTAAATATGATAAAGTAAATGGCAAAATTAGGCATACTCTCTTCTAGAAAGTTGTTATCCAATGTCTTAAGTTTCTAATGAGTCCAAGATCATCTAATTTGATTCAGTATTCTATGAGTTATGCTCACAATATCACAGATTGTGTATATTTGAACATTTGGCTAGTACATGATCATACCCTTGAATTGTACAACTTATATCTTTCAGCTCAGATATTCAAAAATTACAAACTTTATACCAATTTAAAGCTAAGAGAATAAGCTACAACTTTGGTGAAGACACCTCAGTCTAAATGGGCCTACATCAGTACAATTTATTCAATAATCACAGGATATGATTTCTATCCCTGGTAATGCTACAGCCTAAGCTAAAATGCAGTTTCATGCCAAATTTGAAAGTCTTAGAGACAGAATTAAAAATTAGACTTCTTCAAGAAAGTTGTAGACTTATGTCTCTAGTTTAATCTGAATTAAGAATCAACATATTTGAAAATCTACAGATCAAGTTATAATCAGAATACCGAAGCATGTTTATGACAAGTTTCCAGTTCATAACATTCCAGCACACTTCCACACTTTCACCCTATCAATCGCTTTCAATTTAATTCAGATAGCTCTAAATTTTTATGGAGAGAAAGAAAAATGTCTTAGAAATCCATTGATCTAAGTTTCAAGTCATATGGAGTTCAGATGAAAAAGTTATAGCCAAAAGACTTAAGGTTGTTCAATGAAAGACTCTAGTTCATAACCTACACATATAAACCATCACCTTTTCTCTCTCTGGCATGCAAACTTCATCTTCTTCACTAAACCCAGATCACCGAACTGCACTTCTCCTCCTCTTTTTTTTTGCTTCATTCCTTTACATCACAACTATTATATTTGCTGCATAACCCATTTTTTTTTAATCTACTTCCATCTCAATTGAACCCAACTCAAAGAAATCAAATTCCAAAATGTTATACATACATGGCAAGAATTGTATTGTTCACGTAAAGCATAAACCATTTTTCTGCATTTTCTTCCATCTTCAATCTATTGCATTTCTTTTCTTTTCTTTTTTTTGTCATTTTAATCCTTCTTAAAACACAATACTACACTACTCTAAGTTCTCTTTAACTCCAACCTCACAAA